>VUQR01024768.1:0-25382 GCA_015108515.1 Hemichromis elongatus
ATTATTTCATAATATATGAAGAAGACAGAAATAGTTCTTATTTTTCACTTGAAATGTTATGTTTGTGGTCATTTTTATAGAATAGAATAGAATAAACCTTTATTATCCCACGAATGAGAAATTGCATTGTTACAGACCTCTTACAGTAAGGGAAATAAATATAGAGGGAAGGCAAGAGGTCTTATATATTATATTTATTTACAATATATATATATATATATATATAGATATATATATCTATATATATATATATATATAGATATAGATAGATATATATATATATAATTTTTTTATTGACAGAGACTAAAATAAATACCTGTCTTCCAATTTATTGCCTTTTTTTGTGTGTGGTAGAAGTATCGGTTTTTGTACTCGGTATCGGTAAGTGCTCAGATCCAAGTATCGGTATCGTATCGGTTTGAAAAACTTGGTATCGTTGCATCCCTACGCTAGACTTCACCTTGGCTAATTAAAGTCCCTGAACCGGACATCAGAAAAGCACCTGTGCTGTAGGAGCATTTGTAATGGAATTAACTGACCAATAATATGGCTGCTGTGCAGTTAATTGCACTGAGAGACTGTCCAATTCTTTGATTTTATTAGGATGGTACTGGGTACTAGTTAGCAGGTGTCTGTGTCTGTGTGATGCACCCATAAAGATGTGGCTAACTGCTCTATTTTCTACCCAATTTTTTTCGCTCTTTCCTCCAAAAAAAATACTATGGTGACCAAACACAACCACTGACCACTGGGTGATTTCACAATGGCTGAAAATTTAATTTTTATATGTTTTTATGATTATATTTTCAAATTATTCTGGCACATGCTCTCACATTGTAAAACAAAGCAAAAAAAAAGAAAAGAAAGAAACCCAAAACCTTTAGTGCATGGTTTATTTCAGTCCAGATGCAAGTGCTGTAAAACTGAAAACACCAGCACCCTCACCCCCCTATCCTTACAGACAGGACATGGATCCAACCTTAACCATCAAATATAGCATGTATCTCACCTTCTAACACACAGTGGCTCAAATCATGACTTGCTACGCATCAACCAATCTAGGACAAATTTGTGATCTCTGGAGATAAGCGCAGCCAAACAGCTGAAAACTCCGGACACTCATTTGCAGTAATGTTTGCAAGTAGCAGCACAAGCCTAAACCCTACCTGCAGCGTCCTCTGCTCTGTGAACAGTTGTGGAACAGGGAAAATTACAGCAGAGGTGTGTAATTATTGCACATATTGTGTTTGCAATGTTTTTTTTTCAAGTGACTTCAAATTTCATTTGCATGCAAGGAAAGTTAAAAGCTTTGTGTTTTTAATTGTATTCCAATTTATTTATATAGAGACAATCCCAATAAACAGACATCTGCATATGAATATGAAGATGTAAAGATTTGTGTTCTTGGAAGCTTTTCTGCTTTCCATTTGAAGTCTGAGTTCTTCTAATGGTCTTTGAGCATGCTTTGACTGCTGTCAGTCAAACCGTCCATGTGGAGAGCAAAAAGGGAATCCATGAGGTGAAATCAATCAATTTTCATAGAAAAACTGTCTGAAAACTACAAGGCAGGGTTAGTAGACATGTGGGTTTAAAGGGCTAAAGCAGAGCAGAGTGTGTTGAAATGTGAAGGTCCTGCCTGAGTGCCAGAATGTTACCAAAGACCTGAGATGATTCACTAATGCAGTGGCGATAAATCCACTATAATGTTCTCATCAAAAATGGAAAGTAAAGTCTGGATTGCTGGTGACAAATGTTCAGCTCCGATCTTAAATCCAGAGTTTTATGCAAGCAGCGTTAGCAAGGTTCAGCACAACTCTGATAATACCTGAACCTTGAGAAAAAAACATTTTTGAAGGGATACAACTGTGATCTATTTGGGTGGGAAAAAGAGGAAAAGAGAGAGAGAGATCTGTGCCACAGTGCTGTGACCACAGCTGCTCCAAATCATGCTGGGAATGAGCAGAGTCAGCTGCCAGTGTCACCCTGTCCTTCATCGACACAGTGGCAGCTACATACGATCACACACGTGTTACCCACCAGACAACAACTACAGCTTTCGTGTGCCGGTTCGGTTGTCAGATAGGTTTGAATGCTGCTGTTTAAAGTTATTATAGTGAAATTTAGAGTCATAGCAAGTGTACATGTGTGACTTTGAAAAAGGGTACATTTAATTGGTTGTTTTCTGTTAGATGGCAGCCAGCGGCCAGTAATGAGAATTAAACACGCATCAATAATCACCTGATAAACTTGGTTAGAAATGAGCCTCAGAGGCACTAAATTACTGCTGATGCATGTTTTATTACAAATGTATTTCTGACTGTATGATTAGGCCCACAGAGAGTGATCAGGTCCATGAATGAGCCAATTATTTCAGTGGGGATCTGGCTCAGAGCGGCATCAGGCGCGGCGCACGGCGACTGAAGCTCGCAGCGTCGCATCAGTTCACGTCCAAACTGAGGTCAAGGCAGCGTGGCCGGGATGAGTCCACGCAGGGTGAGAACCAGACTATTCTTATTTGCATGATGGCTCGCTATTATGAAAATCTGACAAAGGCTCATTGTCACTGAGAGATTAGGCTGTTAGATTCCACTTTCTGGTGGACGTTAACTCAAAAAACAAAGCAAAGCTCATTTTTAGCTTCTTTTGCATTTAATTTGCATAACTGGCAAAGCTAATCCTGAGCATCATCACCAACAGTGTGTCCCTTTGTGACTCTAACGCACATCTCTTCTCTTTCAGCAGATTAAATTTAATGTAATTTTGAGCACAAAACTCTGTTTTAATTAAACCATATGTTCAAATTTTGGGCTTGTGCTGCATCTCATTTAGTGCACAGCCTGAAAAAAGAAGTTTAATTAAACCAGAATTAAGTTGTCTTTCAGGATGTACCCTCCCTCACACCCTACTTTGTGGAATTTAGTTCAAACACACTCCTCAAACCCTGCAGTTCCTCTAATGTCCACTGGAGGCTGTAATATTAAAATCCAATGTGGTTCTTTAGTGACACAGTCTGCCAGGCTTGACTCAGCTAACTGGAGTCCCTGTACTGGATCTGTAGCTTGTGCTGTTGGAGCCTTTTGAAGCATTTTAATGCAGTTATCCGACCAATAACATGGGCGCTGTGTGATTAATTGTACTAACAGACCATCCAAAAAGTCTAAGCTCCAGTTTTTCTCAGTGAAATTGAGCATTAAATTTGCTACTGAGTACCAAATAGCAGGTATCAGTGTCTGTGTGTTGACCCAGTACAGGGTATGGATGTAGTTTCCTACTAGAAAAACTAAATGTAATCACGCCTGGCTCAAAAAGCCACCATTGGAGCTCAAATCTGCAGTAAGAGTACTGACGGGGACTAGAAAGAGAGAGCATGTTTCTCTTTATTGGCTCCAGAATTTAATTTAAAATCCTTCTCACATACAAGATCTTAAAAATCAGGCCCCATCTTAGCTAGAAAACATCATGTTAACATATCACCTTAATGCAGCACTTTGCTTTTACTGGCTTACGTGCATTTCCTGGGGTTTTTAAAGTAAAATGGGAGGCAGAGCCTTCAGCTTCCAGGCTCGTCTTCTGTGGAACCAGCAGTTTGGATTCAGGAGATCTTACAATATAAAGCACCATAAGGCAACTTTTGTTGTGATATGACACAACAAAAAAATAAAATTGAATTGAATTGAAAATCAAGGCTTCAAAATGTAACATTGCACATTGTGAATGATGCGTTTTATAGTCTGCAGTCCCAGGAGTCTGAGCCACAGTCAACAGTGTTTGGGAGAAACACTGTTCTTGTATTTATGCTTTTATATTAAGGAGAAGCTGCTAAAAGATTTTAGCTTTTCTTACAGCTGCCTCACCTCTAATGGATTATTTTTATTGTTGTGCAATAGCAGGATATTTTTTAACTTGTAGTTAAAGAGACTGAAAGTTCAACCCTTAATCTCCTGAACCAAGCTGTTATCTGAGGCATGAGCTAAAGTGTAGACTATTTGTCCTCTAACTCCAGGCCACTGAGGTGCAGTTAGAAAAATCAAAAACAGTGGATAAAGCTAAACTCTAACTTCGGCTGGCTCGTGTGGTTCAGTTTTTGAGTCTGTCAGGGCACAACCTTTAAAGAGGACAGAGGCAGCCACTCTCAGAGGTGCAAAAACACCTGAAAAATGGTTTATTTACTTGTCTTCCTTCTTTCTGTGTTTTATTGACTGATGCATCTCCTGCTTAACATATCGTGCTGTATCGCCCTGCAAACTGTGCGCAGCGAGGCAGTGAGTCACAGGTAACTGACTCCTTACAAACAGGAGTGCTGAGCGCCAACAGGCTCACCTCCAGCTCTTAAATTCTACACAAGACTCGAGTCGGGCTGGAAAAATTGATAACCTCAGTTTGCGGTTAGTGATCTTCTTGTCTTTGTTATTTATTTTTGCCCATGAAACCGAGATGATGGCGATTTGCTGCTCTTCCGTTCTCCTCCCATTCCAGTCTTCTTGCCTCCTTCTCCTCATGCTTCTCCGCCTCTCTGCTGAGCGCTCTGCTTTGCCTGACTCCCTGTTTTGATTGGACCTGATGAGCACAGGGAGTATTTGCCAGTTTTGGAGGCCGGAGTTATCTGCAGAGGGCCGTAGTTTATCTGACCCCGCGGGCTGACCTCCTGTTTCCTCTCTGGCCCTCTGACGCTGGGACGGGACTTCCTCTGACGGCCTTATCAGTTTGAACCACAACACTGGAACAGACCCGACGACCAAGATCTCACGAAAAAAAATACAACTGCTGTCAGAGAAGTATGTCAGAGTATGAGAGATGTGGTCGAGTTTAGAAGAATCGCGGTGTTTGTTTGAGTGTGTCAAGATTCCTCTATTAAAAGGTCAACTATTATTTGACCTGACGACAAACACAGCTCACCACAACTGATAGGCTACCCGATGCTGTATCAACAATGACTGACTCCTGGACATCATCAGGATAAATATAATAAAAACATAAAACCGATATAATAATTACAAAACCGGAGTGCATCAAAAACATTTGGGCGTTTTTGAATAGTTAAATGTCAGGTGTCAAACTTAAACTGAAGAAAATCCAAGCAAATCACATCTGTGTTCTTCTTGCACCTGCAAGGAAACTTGGGAAAATCCTCTAACTGAGCTTAATTTAATCAGCAGTAAGGCAGGAGTCTTCACAAGGACCCACAAAAAACAGGAGCAGTCCCTCCAACGGCGACAAAATCGAAAATACCTCAACTGCACTGGAAGGGCAAAAACACTCTTTATTCTACAGCCGTCTTTCAACCTAACGAGTCATCAAGGCAGTAAACCCAGTTTATTTAGACTGCAGAAAAAAATGGTTTCAAGACCGGGTACTGGACAATATCAGCTGAGCTTGGTCAGAAAAATAGTTAGCTCCTCACAGCAAATAACACATAGGAAGAAACAAATGAGAAAAATCCCTGCAGATGAAGAATGGATGGAGAGGAATGAGGGAGCTCCACCGGGGGAGAAGAAGCAATTAGTTTGCATTTAGTAGGTGAGAGTTTGAACAAAGGTCCAGCATGTGGTTTTGGATTGCAAAGCCATTAGCAACACCCAGTGCACACACAAATGACTTCAGGCTTCTGGATTTGATGGTCGGAGCTCTATTATTCTTTGCTGGCTTTGCATAAACAGTGCTGCTCTGAGCCTGGCTGTGTTGATTCCAGAGGGCAGATAAGCAGAGTAAATAAAGCTGAATGGAAAGGTTTCCACGACTGTTTTACTGTCTAAATGCCTCCAGATGGGTTGAGTTAAGGAAGCGTCAGTGAATAACGTTCTGTATTCTAGTACTTAGAAAGTGTAAAATAATCTTTTAACTGCACCTCGATAGGGGCAGTGCCACTGGCAACGCACCTGGGGTTGGGACTAGGGCTGGGTTTTGGTTCAGGCTCACGCTAAATAGAAATATTAATAAACTAGAATCCATTACATTTCAAAAAGAGCAGCCTTCCTACCTTTACATCTATCCTAGATGGGTTGGCGGTGACCTGGTGGATGTTAAGAGGTAACAAAGGACCTTCACTGGATTTTGCATGTAAAGCATGAGAGTGATGACACGCAGTCACAATGGAGCGTTTATCAGGGCTTTCTGGGGGAGCGATGGGCGTGCGATGACTTATCTTTGGCAAACACCTTGCACATAAAGTGCACCGCATAACTTAGCGGTGAGTAATAGTTTTAAGGAAAAGACTAAAGATACATCTTTTATAAAAGTCACCGTGAAGCAGCGAGACAAAGTGATGTGGCGTTAAGTGAAAGATGAGTTACTGTATGTTTCTCGAGCTCCCGCAGACAGATTGCACCGAGGCGACTTCCCTCCTCTCCAAGTGACTGACGTTTATGGTGATGGAAGGGCCCGCGTCTCTTAAACAGCGGCTCGTTATTCTATTAAAGGTACCCTGCTAGCGACTTACAGGAAGCAAAAGTGATGAGAAGGTAAAATAGATTAATTAAGGCACCTCGGCGACGAAGCAGCCACTTAATCATAGATCGTGCTTGTCACAGGGATTTAGGATCTGATTGACTTGAACAGATTATGCCTCTCTTCATTTTCTGCCTTTGTGCAATGGAAAATTAATTGTCAGTGACATTTGGTTGTAATCCCCCCCTTCTCCCTCTCTACCACCTCCACCACCACCACCTCCCCTGTATCTGTACTTCCTCAATTAATTATTGGCTCCCTTTTATATTCCCCTTCCAAAGAGTTTCTTTCAGAGATACACAAGGGGCCAAATCATTTCCTCAACTGCTGAGGACAACATCCGCCGTTTGATTGAGTCGAGGCAATCTAATCATCAGCTTCTGCTCTCATACTCAGACTGCTGTGTCAGTGCTATTACCCACCGCCCCGCCGACACACACACACACATACACATACACACACACACAGTGTGAGTCTGAATGACAGCTAAATAGTGGAAAGGGTCCAGTCCACCTTGACTCGTCACTCATCTGCAGCTTTGACAGCTCATTTCACTTCACTGAAAAGAGGAGGAGAGGGAAGAAGAGTAAAAAAAAAAGGAAAGAAAAGGAAGAGAGGAGAAAAAGCAGGAGAGGAAGAGCAGAGGAGAGAGGAGGTGAAAGAAAGGAAGAGAGGAAAAAGCGGAGACGGAAGCAGGTGTGGGAGAAAGGTGAGAAGAAATGAGGAAGATGACGTGATGAATGAGTGAAGGGAATGAAAAAGGGAGTGACGGAGGAAACGAGGAGGAGAGGAGATGGAGGGACTAATTGTGGGATGCTGGATGAGAGAGGAGATGGTATCATAACATGATGAAACTGAGGTCACCTGTGTGTGTATGTGTGTGTTCTTTGTGTTTGTGTTTGCCTCGGTGGTTTAATGCGACACAGAAAGCAAAGTGAGACATTTCATTTCCCAGATATGATTGATGGATAATGTGTGTGTCCCAGAGAGGCATCAGATAGCCTGTCCTGACTCAACACACACACACACAGAGTTACACACTGATTGTGGTCTTGTCTAGACAGGCAAATAAGGGAACAAATGAAAGCCAGGTGCACACAGTGTGTACACATGAAAATTCTCAGGGAAACGCTGATTTTCAAACAATGCAGATTGCACGAGTAACGTCTCGTTTCCACACAGATGCATGCAGAGCTGCACGGAGTTAAAATACCTGAGGACAGTCTGCAGATTATTTTTAGAGTTTGGACTTTTTTTTTTTTTACAACACACTGCATCACAATGTGAATCTGCAAAAGTGACATAATTGGCTCAGTGTTACATTTTTCCAGTTTTCAGCAGTCTGTGTCTTGATCATCATTTTTGTGCGGTTATTGTGTTATTGCATTAGATGGGAGAGAGCGGAGCCTTGCAGTAGGCTGCGGTTTGGTGTTCTTGGTTTACAAAAACAGAATTCACAGATGAGCTGTGGATGCGTACAATTTAATTGTGCATTTTCTTCTACAGTCATCCCATCACCGGCCGCACCTTTTCCAACATTTCCTACTCTTCTTAACTCTGTGAGGATGAAGTCATCCTCAGCCCTGAACCTGAGGTTTACAAAACAAGCAAAAAGTACATTTTTAGAAAGAACTGTTTTCTACCAATTGGACTACTTTTTAATCCCCTTATTACTTAAACTTGAGAGAACATCCACCCATCCTTTCACCGTCTTCCACTTGTCCAATTCATTGTGCCAGGAGGAGGCAAAACCTCACAGAAACTTGGAAGACACGGATATAAAAGAAACATGATCGGGGTTAGAGTTAGGGACATCCCTGATCATGATTTCAACTTCACAGTGTATAAAAATAAGGTCTTAACCTTCTTTAAATGTCCTCTTCAGTTTTTAATGTCAGGAACACCTTGTGAATGCCTTTTATATCGATTTTTATTCAACTTTAAGGGGAAATTCATTGAAAACATCATAATTCTAAGAGTTTTCTTAGACTTTGGTCACACTTATAATATCAAAAAGCTTTATGAATTTGGGCCCAGAAGACCAAATATCACTCTTACATTAATGTCCCATTTGGCTCTTTTGCCTTTAGAATTATTGTCTAAAGGCGAAGAAAGATGCTCAACGGATTTACTGATGAATGTTAAGAGGTTTACTGAGCTGTGTTAAAGTCACCAAATCTAACATTTAATTAGCCGCAGATGATTGTCATGGTGCACTCACTCACGCAGCTGCTCTGTCACAATGAATTGCTTTGGGTTTACTGGCTTGTTGATCTAATGTCAGTTAATGTCAGTTAATGTCAGTGTCAGCGCTTCCTAAAGATGCTTCAGATTAAATGCTACCCATCCACATATTTTCTTCTGCTTATCCAGTTCAGAGAGGCGGGGCGTATCCTGGACAGGTCACCAGTCACATTCACATCTACTGCAAACTTAAAATCCCTCATTCCCTAACATGCATGTCACTTGACAGCTGCAGTGCTCACGCAGATGCACAGAAAGCCTTACAGATGCAAAGAGCTGATGAAATAATCCAGCAGAGTCTGGTCATATATGTCCATCAGGGCCATGTACTGTTTGATTTGGCAGTCATTTCACCCGGATGCCTTTTGTGATGCAGCCCTCCCAATTTGCCCAGGCTGGGGATTGATGTGAGGGCTTGTGGCCCCCAGGGGCAAGGTTACAGCAAAGTAGAAAGAATAGAAACTAATTAGTGGTTAATAAAACTACTTTATAGTAATGACTTGGCGTGGCTCTGCTGTTTCACTGGATTTAGTGCTGTGAAAAGTGCATTAATCTGTGTTTCACATGGAGCAAATGTTAGAAAATTAAAGCAATAAATAAAGTGAACTATGATTACATTTCAGCTGGGAATGAAAGGTCTAAAATCTGTTTGCTTGTTTTGTGTGATTTTATAACATGTAGGTCATCGTTTTACTCTAAGGGGACATATTTTCAGTTAGAACAGCAGCGGATCTTCGACCCCCTGTCCTCCTGTATTTACTCAGAGAGACAGGGAAGTGGGTTATTGTATGATTTTCAGTCCTTCTGGTCGAGCGCGGCCTCTCTGCAGAAGGGCTTGGGATCATCTTCCTCCTGCAGTAATCACTTCTCTGACTTTGACACCCGAGACCGCAAAAGTTTAAAGTGGCCCCCGGAGGAAGAGAAATGTTTGGTGCCTTGTGAGGGACTCGGGGGAGATTACCGTAGGATTGTTTGACAAACAGCGGACGGAGCGAACGCGTCTGTTTTCCTTATGGTCTGCGTAAATGCATGTTTCAGTTTGGGGGATTAGCGGGAAAGCTCTATTTATGCAAAATGGGGGAATGCTAATATTCAGGATAATTATCTTATTTCCTGATATACAAAACTGCGCGGCCATATTTGTGAGAAAGCAAACAGGGCTCCACCGAGTGGGATCTATTTATTTTAAACTTCGCTTATACACGGAGAAGAAAAAAAAACAAGGAAGAAAATACAGACAGAGATGGCATGAGAAGCAAAAATCTGAAATGAAGTAAAATAGCAGGCAAAAGAGGGGTGGAGGTCACCCGTGAGTCAAAGGGGAGGGAGAAAGCAGCTCCATTAAAATCCTCTAGAGTGAAGGTTGAGGTGCTGACATGCTCGGTGCTCTGATGCATCCGCCCAGTGTGGGTCGTGCCCTCCGGGGCCTGCGCGGCTCACCGTGATGTATGTGCAGACTGTAAGGGAACTGTCCCTGCTCACTCCACAAACGGAAACGACCTCTCACCTCACCGCTGAGAGGAAGCCTATTGGACGAGCCATCTGTGTCCATTAATTGTCATTAAGAACTTGAAGTTTTCACCACCAGTTTCTGACCCTTCCAGCCTCGGACAGGCTCCAGCATGCATCATCACCATCATCATCACGCAGGGATTTTATTTTATTTCTTACAGTTTCTCTGTGCTGCATGTTTACTATCAGGTATAAATTTTGTCAGTTTAGACATTTACACTTGACATAACAGGCCGTGAGGGCGAAGGAGGCTTTGCATTGTTTATGTGGTTTCCGGTGGCTGGAGCAGAAACCAGACAGCATTCTGATTTTAATGATCTGAGGCTTGACTGGCTGTGTTCACCTCTAAAAATTCCCGTCTGCTTGCAACAAGAGGGGGATTGTTCTCCAGACAGTGAGAGAGACACACGGAGGACGGTGAAATTTGACGTGTACGGCGCACTGTAGAGAAAACAAAGCAGGTTTGAGGGAAGACGCTTCAAATTTCACCGGCTCCTGCGACCTTGAATGGATGGTTTTGACAGACGGTCCAAACAAAAATATAATTCCTCACCAACTCGGCTTGGTTGTTCACTTTCACGTGTAAGTTTTCACCACCTAAAGTTTACAACAGGAGGACATTTTTAATTCAGCTTTCAGTTAGCTGTCAAGCTGTCGTTGTCTTTTTGGCATCTTTACTCAGCGGGATGTTAGCAAAATGACTGGTTTATAATCTTGTTTTCACACGTATTACATTTCATAAGGGAGTATTACAAAGTAAAAACATCCACCGGAGACCTCATGTAGTTGTTGGTTGAGGTTAAGGTTAACGTTGGGTTTTGTTTCGCTCACATACTAAATATCCACACTTTTAGAAACCAGAAAATATAAATTTTTAAAGAATTAAGTCTGATATATTTTAACATGACAGCTTTTCTGTTAAAAGCTTTTTCATTTGCCGGTTCCTAACTCTTTAAAAGGTGAGGTGAGCATTAACCATACCCTACCCCTAATCTAAGATTGGGCACCAATTAACTGACGGACACTAAGAGGCTAAAAGTACTCTCCTTTTTTTTTGTCCTCGTGCCAAATTAATTTAATTTGCAAACTAAATGATGCGAGCCAGAGTTTAAAATGTCTTCTGAATGCCTTCATGAAAATTAGAGGCTTCTATTCTGGTCAACAGGAGCACGGCCGTCCAGAAGTTAAAGTTCTACCTCAGGGTGATTTACACTGTGATGTAAAGATGATCGGACAATCCGCTATTAGCAGCACGCGGGGATGGTTTCAGTGGAACAAATCCTTTTTAACAGGAAGTTAGAATTTACTCTTTGGTCAACAGTGAGAGGACATCAAGTGAAGGCACTGCCAGTAGATCAGTTAGTGAAAATCACTTTTCTGCCTTTTCTCATTTTTCCGTGACTGTCCTGTAGAAGTAACTGGTAAGATTAATGATAGTTGGCTTCACAGTGTGCATACAGGCAGATAACAGGTCAGAGTACTAGTGCCTTAATAAAGTGTTGGGTCTAGGCATTGATTAGTCTGAACCCCATTCTTCACCACATTTTGTGCCTTGATGATCTCACCTTGGTGGAGATTGTTATCTAGCACATTCCCCAACCTCCTGTTGGTGTTTGCCGTGGATAAAATCTAGGGAATATTTTTTCCTCTCTCCTCCAACGCTGCTCCACAGATTCAAGTCATCAAACTTTTGTGCTAGTTCTCAAAATCAGATTTAATTTAAAGAATCGGTTTTGAAACAGTGAAGGAGATCCAGGATGTCTCACGTGGTGCTCATTGTACTTCCTGGCGTCCTGGAGGTTTAATGTGATAATGCCAGCAGTGGTAGAAATGGTGCCTGGCTCTACAAGGACAACACTTTGAATTGAAATGAAGGCCAAGGTAAAATCAGTATGGTAGATTCTTGAGGCTTCATTTATGTTATTGTTATTATGGTAACTGGTGTGGTTCTTATATAGCTACCTATATCTACTTGAGCACTCAGAGCATGAACATGACCTATTCATAAAAGCACTTTTGTCTATGGTTTTTCTACCCAAGTGCTTTCTATCCAACATTCAAACACTTTTACAGTCCAATGAATGTATCAAAGAGCAACTTGGGGATGTTATCCTGCCCAAGGATACTTTGGACTGAGCTACAACCAACCGAATATCTGTCCATGCCTCTGTGTGTTTTGGACACGAGCTGCTGGAGCTTAAAGAAAGGCCTGTAATAAACTGAGTGTGCTTTCACTTTAGGTGTAGTCTGAACAAACTGAACTGTGGGGAACAACATGGGGATTGCTTAGTTCTAGGATGAAATTTGGTGGCATTTCCTTTAAACCCAGACGCTCCTAACCCCCAGAGAGCGGGTCAGATGGAAAGTGAGAGTACAGTTCTCCCACCTCTAACAGCCCCGGTGAGGGACATGATGAACGGGGCGCTGCACAAAGCCAGCACTCAGCTTTAATTGGACGGAAGGTGGCTGTACGCTCTTACCATAAATAACCGGACCCAGGGACGGCGTATATGTGTGTGTGTTTTTGGGGGTGAGTCGGGGTTGGGCGAGGAGGGTTAACCATCACGCAGTGAGCTTAAGCACCACTGAGGCTAAGAAAGGCTGTCAGGGACCTGGAATAAATATCCTGCAGGCTTACTGATTTGTCTACGGTCGTAAACACGACATAAAGAGCTAATATACAGGTCAGCACCAGCATGATTTACACCCGCAGGAGCCTGAAAACTTCATCAAAGCGTTTCATTTCCCTCCTATTCACAATCACATGGAACTTTTCCTGCAGAGGTGACTTTTTTTTAATTGTTTGAAAGGAAATGTGAATTTAATTTCCGCAATTAATGCATATATCTTCTACATAAACAAGTTGGATGCTTCGCTGCTAAACTTCAGATTCAAAGAGAATCCATGATCAAGATTTACCCAATAGAAGTCTTTTAATTTGTTCGTGGGCTGGGACTCATAATCAATCAGGCTCAGTCTCACAGACTAATGCATCTGTCATTATCTGAGCTGCTCTCAGCTCAGCTTAGAAACACAAAGAGAGATGAGAGAAGCATTAGGAACAAGAGAGACTCGGATAGGACAGAACATTGATGAAAAATTCAAGGATAGCCACTTCAAGATATATTTTCGTCATCGAAATACGTCAAACCTTTCGGTAATGAGGATGTCTGATGTCTCGGACAAACCGAGCTAACAATAATTTCCATTTCGGGTTCAAGTATTTTATTTTTCCTGCCCTATCTTTCTGAGAAATGTACGATTTCTGTGTTCTAGTGAGCTCACGTTGCACAGTACATTGTTAGAGGCTTTTTGGTGCAAGGACACAAACAATGCTGCCAGGATATTTTAGTATATTTCCATGTTTGTGTGTTTGTTAAGCTAGAAAAGCAGATCTAACCAACATGAATGTAGGCACCAGTGGGCGCCTCCACCCTCGGACTTGTTTCTGAACGTTTTAAAGTGTTTTTAAGCTTTTTGTAGACTGGGATGCTTTGCCGCCAAGTACAAAGTCTATGCAAAGACAAGCGAGCGAACAAAGAAATTAGGTGTACGAAATAACTTAAAAGACTTCAGTTTCAATCAGAATTTGCTTGATGCTGTGCGCTTGAACCGTGTCAGCTAAGATTCACCTGTCGACTGTCGGTGGCTTCAGGGAACTCCACAATCCCCCCTGCATCAAAACACACCAGCTGAGATGTCAAAGAGGCCTACCGGACCCTCACAGGTGAGGTGTCTACCTGAGTGTTGCGCTAGGAAGCAAAATAAATAAAGGCTTAAGTAGCTTGAAGTCATAGATTTCTGTGTTGCTGAAACCTTTGTTTATGAATGATCTGCTGACAAAGTGAAGCAGTTTATTAGGCTCTGGGCCAGCAAGCTTAAATATCTAAGCAGATCTAGTGTAAAGTTTTAGATCTGTAATGTGCAGCTGTCACCTTACGAATAACCAACAGCATTCAATTAATTTGAATGTTTATTTTAGAGTTCTGTGCGATAAATCACAGGATTGACTGTTTTCTGCAGCATTTATTTCTTGTGTTATATCACTATTTGAAGATCATCATGTTAATAGTTGTTTTTTGGAGTATTCGGCACTCCCAGGGACACGGCCCATGAAACGGCTTGCTTTATGTAAAATAAATAAATAAATAAAAGACCAGCTTAATGAAAAAAATTGTGATCCTTGTTATCTCCAACTGGGGTTTTAGTATTTGTTGAGCCAGCTAATGCAAAGAAATTCTGGCTATGTTAAACTTCCTTCTTAGTTACCCCTGGGGAGGAAACCCTGGTGCAGACCCAGGACATGCTTCAGAGACTGCTTCTCTCTTCTCCTGGAAATGTGTTGGTTTTCTCCTGACAGGCCTATAGTTGGCTGGAAATCTGGATACTTGGCTTAGCTTGCTTGTGATAGCTGCTGAACATTGCCCATATTATTGCAATCATCTTGGATAAATTAGGTTTTAATATATGCTTCCAATTCTTGGTAAAGATCAGAGGAAGGTCGTGGACTTGGGAATTTATTCATCTCAAGAAAAAAAAAATAATGAGCTTAAATTGATATTTTATAACTTGTCTTTTAGAAAACAAACAGTTCTTCTTCACTCTGACTTACTAGTCAAATGCAATTATGCTAGCATTTAGATCATGTCATTATTATGCATTTAATGGCAATTCACAACAAAAGCTGCCCCAAGGTGACTGAAAGTGACAACAAAGCAGACTCTGAATTCTTCTCTCAAAGGAAGAAAATGCATCAACATGCTCAGCAGTGACTCAGCTGAGTGTCAGGTGTTTCCAGTATCATATGATCTCTCTGTTGACGTGTTTTCCAGCGGCGCAACATGATCATGTGTCAGATACATTTCTTTCTGTCCATTATCTCACTAGCAGCTGTTTTTCTCATGGAGTAATGGCTTTATCAGTTCCTCTTGTGAGCACTCGACCTGCAGTGCATCCATAAATGAAAACCATGTGTTTCTCTGACCTACGCTACATGCATTTTGAATCAAATGCCCCAAATCCTTTAAGCAAACTGATTTCTGGTGATACGCACAAGTCAGTCTAATTTATCTTCCTCATGTTTGCCCTTGGAAAAAAAACCCACAGCTTGTCCCTTTGTGCAGGAGAGTGTTCAGGATGAAAGGCGGGGAACGTAAAACTCTATCATCATCAGCCTTTTTTTCTCTGTACTGCCCCTAATTGCTTTTTTCTCCTTGTGTGTGAGTGTGTGTGAGAGAGTCTGAGACAAGGTGTCCATCTATAACTTTGCAGAAGGAGGGACCCCCGCCCGGGCTCGCCATCTGTCACCCGGGCACCTGCAGGGACTGCAGTCTTGTGCGGCTTAAAAGGTGAAATCATTAAGATGTTAGAATAACAAATGCCTGGTTATGTCTGACTCTCTATAACATCGACCGGCTCGCAGCTCATGCCTCTTTCAGGGAGATGAATATCCCCACGTTGTTGGCTTGTTGAGGAGATAAAGAAGCACCACTTAGGAGGTGCTCCTCTTCTCGTCACCTCTGATCGGTCCGGTTCTCTGGCCTGAATCCTGAAACTGGATGTTATTTATTTTTGTGTCTGCAGTTAGCAGGGCCTGCCGCCCCGCTGAGACAGAAATTAAAATAGCACCCAAGAACGTAGAACCGACCACATTCCATCACTCCTTCCGAACCCGTCTCTCCCTCATTTTTCTCCTCACCCCACACAGGCAGAGACCCAAGGTCAGTGAAGGTCTGACGGGACGTTGATGAATGGATGTGAAGGGTGTCATCCTGGACAAACAGAGCTCGGGCCCACATGCTGCTACATCCTGAAAAATATGTCTGCTACAGCAGCAGCTGAGGGAAATGGTTTGGAGCTCTCTCACATCCTCTCTCGGCGCTCTCTACGTGGAACATACATATTTTGTCATTCCCTGAAAGTGAAAAATAACACGCCTACACAACTGCATATCAGACACACTCAGGTTAAGCTGACAACAGTACTGAAGGCTAATATCTAATACACCACACAAAGAACGCACCCTTTCTCTCGCACAAGGTCAGTGTTTTTTGACAAACGGCCGTGCCGCCAACAGTCGCGCTTCCCACATGCTGATCCAGCCAAGTAAATTCGTCTGCCTCTGCCCGCTAATCTCCGATGCCACCCTGCCTCGCTCCTTCAAGAGTGTGCAGATAAATAGCTTAAAGCAAACAGCCTCTTAAAATATGACATCGCAATGCTTTCAGTGAAGGGAAGGGGGAGAAAAAGGGGAGGGGAATTTGGACATGGTGGCGGGTGATGGAGGAGGCCACGATGGAGGAAGACAGGAAAGATAAGTCAGCATTTTAAATTTATCACAAAGGACAGAGTGAATCTTAACAGCGCACATGCAGCCATAAAGACGGAAAGACCCCGAGCTTCGCGGGTGAACCGCTGAGGCTAATTTTCTCTCAGGCATGAAAGAAATTTCAGATCAGTCCAGACGTTCATTCGAGTCACGTGTCCGTCTTCTCTCCTTTGTGCAGGTTTCCTCCTAAAATTTTCTCATTTAATACCTTTATAACTGTCAAGTAATTCCATCATATCTTAGTCTTCGATGCTCTGAAAACTTCTTTTTTGCAGTTAAATTTGTTCAGCCGACACATAACACAGGGTGTCAAATACAGCTGTTGTGTCACAGAGGTACTCACGAGGTGTCCGTGCCTTGAGCTTGAGCTACAGCAGTGTTTCATACAGAGATAAGCAGTCCTCTGCTAAATTCAGTAAAATTTTATTTATATACAAATATATATAAAATAAAAGAACAGTGGCCTTATGGTGCTCGCCTGAAGGTAAAGGTAAAGAACCTACATTGGAAAATAACTCCTGCAATAAGACGACCCCCTGTGACAAGGACTTGGTGACAGTAGGAAGGAAAAACCTCCTTTTAACAGGAAGAAATCCATCTGCTGTGACCGGCTAGGTAAGGTGAACTGCAGAAGTGATGCAGACATTAATAATAACTAATGATTGAGTGGTGTATAAACACATAGAAGAAATACTGTGTGTATCATGGGAAACCCCACAGACTGTTGTGCTATTACAGCATAGCTACAAGAAGATGCAGAGTCATCTGGGCCCTGCTAGGAAGTGAAAATTAAATAAAAAACAAAGTGCAGGAGAAATATAAGTATCACATGAACCCTGCATGGCGGATAAATGATGATGGCTCGGTTAATTTAAATGTGGAGCCATTTTCATTCTTTTCAAGAGTTCAAATATGACAGTTTGCATCTGCATTACTACTGCCACGGACTGTATGTCAGACGGATGTAGCCGTCATGATGCCACACTCTGTTTTTGTTGGGTTCTGAAGTCAGACACGAACATGTCATCAGCTGATTCCAGCAGCGCTGGTCTTCAGGCTGAAGAGATTCAGTTGGATGAACGTGTGTATTATTTAAATTAACATTAAATAAAATCATATACGCAGAGTTCATTATGATATCCACAATTATTCTGTTACTTCTACAAAAGTAATCTTTTTCCTTTTTTGATCTTTTATTTTAGAGTTTTTATTCCATTTCATAATCCCTACAGAAGGAGATTTTTATAGCACGCAGGCTTTGTGAATGAATGCTTTGAGTCCCACTAATGAACATTTTCCAAATTCCAAAGATTGTAACTGTTGCTTGCGTGTTTCTCTTTCTCGCTGCTTTAAAAAAAAAAAAAAATCTCTTTATAATGCGTGAAAAAGAAACAAAGACACAAGAAATGTGCTGCTGGGCATCCAAAGCAAAGGTGACACCAAAGACAACATCTTTATTTTTGGCCTTACGGAACAAATGGATTATAAATTAGCTCATTTTCAGGAACCTGGAATGCCACTAAGCACTGGAACTGTGCAATGCACAGCAATGAGTGCCTGTTGACTGTACACACGTGGGGTATAATGTCTGTTTTACTTACTTCTAGAGTTTTATCTTATTTCACTTCTGCAATGACAATAAAGAAGTCAGAACGTCTGGTAGGACAGATCCTACACCAAACCTACAACTTATTCTAACCTCAAAGTTCGAATCCAGTCTTTGAATGATCATTATGGGACTTAATGTTCTTATTTGTTTTACTCTTCTTGGTGTACACTGCTCTGTGTTTGTGAAAAACCCTTAATAAATAAAATTAGCACGATCCAAAGGGTTAAGGCTTCTACAGACACATCGTCTCTCTGATGGTCTAAGACGATAAAACACAAAGACATCTGGACGTGTTTTCTATTTCATGTGATTTATTTATTGTCTTTTGTTTCCTGTGACAAATGGTTTAAGTCAGCCTCAGATGTTGTTTAGAGGAACCCACAATCAGCCCACATTCATTGAGCGTTTCCTTACATCTGTCCTCATTTTAAAACACTAACTTCACGAGTGCTCGCGACTCGCGTCAGGGTCAACTGTAAATTGTGGCTACAAAAAACAACCTGGGTTAGCTCTCCACAAACGTGCCCTGCACCATTTATTACAGCGGACGGTGAAGTTTTACATGATCTCGCCGCGCTTTCTGGGATTACAGCAGCTGATTTATGTGCTGTATATTAAAACAGAAATGTTCTGAGAGATGAGTCATTGTGCTGCGTGGTTTTATTGTAAAGCTGCGCCGAGCGCACAATAAAAACATATCGGCTCGCCACATCAGAGCTGGTTCGTTTGTTGCACGGCAACAACAGAGTGGCGCAACTGTCCTCATCCTTCAGAGAGAGATGACTGGAATGATAAAAAAAAAACCAACCCAAAACCATTTTTATCTCGCTCCTGACTGGACTGACGTGCGTTTTTGTCGACTGCTCCTCCTCACGTGGCTTTAAGATCCAGACGGAGGTGCAGGCAGATGGACAAAAAATACAGTTTTATACAGTGAGAGGATGAGGGAGGGGGGGAAATAAGCTGAAAGGACAGAACGTGTTTGGTGGTGTTGGAGGTGAGGGGGGGTTTCCATACAGTGCACGGGGTCGGAGATATATGAAGTCTTGTCACATTGCGAAGGTTGAGGTATGGTCTCTATTGGTGGAGACAGTGACCTCCAGCACAGGGCCAAAACATTTCCAGATGTCTGCCAACAGCATTACTGGAGCTGCTTCTATGTGCAAGCTCATGTCAGGGAAGTCTGGGGGGAGGAGGAGGAGGAGGGAGCCTACAGCAGATTGTAAAGGAGAGGAATGAATTGCAAATCAAATGACGAGCGCAGACATAAAAGTCTTTACAGAGAGCAGGAGAGGGAGCAAGAGAGTTTGGGAAGAGGCGGAGGACGCTCTGTGTATATGTGTGTGTGTATCTACAGTAGATGTTAGTGAAAAATGAAGACAGAGACATTAAAGTGCTTTAGATTTCTTCCCTCTGTGCTTCTTGCCCAGAAGGGAATCTTTGACGTTCATTTATTTTGCTCCCCAGTGTGCCAGCTTTCCGAGGATACAACATCAATCACATCGTTTCATTTTTATTTTTTCTAATGTTCATTTTGTACCACCATTTTCCTTTTTTGGTTCGTCATTACTGGTGATAAATAGGCAAAGGCATTGTCTGGGCAATGGCTACATTAGGGGTGGTACACCGGGGAGTCGGCATTATGAGAGGATTTGAATTGTCGGGAAAAATGCTTTTTGCCTGAATGGAATTTGAAAGTTAAAGCTCAGGGGAGGAGAAACAGCACTTGGGCAAGAATTCTCTGCACAGCGGCGTCACACGGGATTAAAAGTAGGTATTAAAGCGGAACAAAATTTCAAACATGATCGCTCGTGTTTTGCATCAGCTGTCAGAAGCAATTGCGCTGGTTTCTATACAGTTAAATCCATTGTCTCGGCTCAGAACGGAGCTGACGAAATGCTTCTCAGCAGTGTTTCCAAACCTACAAAGCAGAACATCGTGAGAGCGTTCGGCAGAATTTCTGGGTCACACTGCATTAGTCCGTATGAATGACACTCCTTTAAATTCCTGGGATAGTGAAGAAAATCACAGTAACCCTTACAGCAACTTTGAGAAGCAGACAGTCTAACTGAATAATTTCAAAGTTGATCCCTTCCTTCCAGCTCCTCTGCAAAACCTCTCGATGTGGGCCTTTGGTGCAGAGGAATGTCGGTGAGCCTCAGGCTGTCTCTGCGGGCACTCTGTTTCCCGTTCCATCTCACTTCCACCTGTTGGATATCCCCTTCTGTCTGCCTGCTACGCCTGCTGAATCTAAAGAGGTTTTCAGGCAAAAAAGGGAAACTTTTCAGTCAGTCACAGAGACAATGAAAACATGAGCTGAGGCGTAAATCTGCTGAGAATTTCACAACAGGCTTGAAGTGCCGGGTTACAGTGGGTTGATGCTAAAAACATACATGCTAATGGTAATGAAAGCTTAACTAAAATGGAAAGCATAAAGAACCAGACAGAGTGATTCCTGTGGAAAAATCAAGAAAAGGTTCTGCACACACACACACACACACGCAGCCATTCATCTGTGTCGGTTCCGTGTGTTAATACAATGCTACAGTTCTTCCAGTGAGCTGTTTTGGGGTAGGGGCTACGTCTTGTTGTCTGATTTTGCTCCATGCTGAAAAAGTCATCACATCATGTCTGCACATGCTTTTTACTAAACGTCTCTTCTACCACATCCCAAACCAATGAAACCTCTCATTGTTTGCTTACCAGTTAAAAAAGGGTAGATATAAAGGGACGAACATGGTCTGCAGCAACACTTGGAACAACTGCGGCTTCAAAACCTTGATTGTTGGCATTAAAGGTCTCAAACTGTGCCAAAACTCTCTCCCACACCACAAAACAGGTGGGGTCCGTGGATTTATGATCTTGATGCCAATTTTTGAGCCTGCCATCTGCAGCCTCAGCAGAAATTGAGATGTATTATAGATCATTTCTTAAAGTTACCCACTCCTTCAGGTTTCTGTTCATGGGGGACAGGAGTGGACCTCTGATTTGAAGAGCCTTCACTCCAAGGTTTGTCAACTAAATTAATTCTGAGGCAGGTCATGAAATGGTTTGACTCCAGTAGCTATAAACAAATATCTGCAGGTTTTTAATACTCCAAGCTTCATGGATTTTAACTATAACTAGCCAAATATTTGATCAGGCTTTGAGTGTCTGCAGTTAAACCACCAACAGAGTGCTGTAGATGTATTGTTATCTCATAAAAACCTGACTTCTTCTGATGATTTAGGTTTATAATGACTTTTCAGAATAAATGTGCATTCAGTGAGAAGCAATCAGTGTAGAAAGACTTGAATAGATCCTGACCACACAAGGAGACAACAGACTTGCCATTTGTTTCTCAGACTTCTGTGGACTAAACACTAATGTGAATCTGATGTTTGTATTATCTGCTGAAACTCAACTTGCACTGTGTGCTTAATTTCACTTGGAAATTGCGTAGTTCACTAAAGACCTGTTTTGCATCCCAATTCTGTTGGGTTGCTCCAGGGTGACTGGTGGACGAAGACTGGCGTGTGAGCTAACTGGTTCCCTGTTGGTTAGGAAAGCATCACAGGCTGCTTTTGCATTTTGAGCTGCAAAGAGTTGCGCCATTCTACTCGTACCATCATCAAGGAGTTTCCATCTGCAGAACGGCTGCTCGCTGAATACTTTTTGTTTTTCACAGTATTCTGAGTAAACGCCGCTGTGGTGAAAATCCAGGAGATCAGCAGTTTCAGATATATTCAAGCCAGCTGTGTCCCACCTACAGAGCCACAGTCAGTGTCACTGAGATCACACTGTGTCACATTCTTTAGAGGTGAATATTGGCTTCCTGGGTAGTTGCATGAAAAAGCAGGAGGCGTACTGGTGAGTCTGTATGTTCCTTATGAGACATTTAGTAAATTAAATGGGATTGTTAAATGGGGAGTTAATAATATGTTAGAGAAAAAAAATATCAGGCTGAATTATAGAACATACTTAAATCTGAGAAATCTATGAAAATGCAGGCCAGGCTCCCCTCCTGGCCCTTGGACTTTCCTTTAAAAGTTTCCTGGAATAGAGTCTCGCTGCCAAATATAAATTATCCCGGATAAAAAAATAATCTTCTTTTGATTTTAGTGGTCCTGACCGAAATATTGATCAGGAAAGCTTTAAGAAGGTGCTTCGAAATGTGCAGACATTTGGGAATCCATCAGTAGAAGCAAAATCCCATATCATCCTTTATGAAAACATATGGTGTGAATTTAACACGAACAGCAGGCAACAGTAAGATATGTAATATGACCTGAGAGATTTTCTGTGCCAGTCTGAACATTTCTGTGGTGTCACCTCAGCACAATCTCAACACTGTAATAAATACTAAAAGGATTCATTTCTTCACACTCCAGGATTGGGGTGGATCTATCGCTCTCTCTCTCTCTCTCTCTCTCTCTCTCTCTCACACACACACACACACACAAAACAGCTCCACATTGTGTCAGCGTGTGATTTATCTGAGCTGCTCAGCCGTGGACGGAAACATCTGCCCCAGCTGTCTGTGTCAGAATCTGAGTTAATGCAGCCATACGGAGATCCAGCTCTTTGCAGAGCTCCCAAATTGCAGAACAGGTTACCAGTTTAGTTAAAAATATCACCCCAGAGATAGGACTTAATCAGGAAATTAAAAATTTAGACGGAAAAACATGATAGTAGGTTCGCTCTGTCCACCTGAGCACAAGTGTGTTCCCAACAGCTTGGCTGAAATCACGCTCCATTTCCCTTCCACAGTGATCAAATGTTGAGATTTAATCACGGCGATTAGCCTCGCTGATAAATGCTCCAGCCTCACAGGTCAGGTTAATCGTTTCCTTTCTTATCTTTCTCGGGCTGTCACGCAAATTCCAGACTCAAATTCCAAGAATCAGACCTCACCTTCGTTGTCCTTGCATGCCATATAATGAGGTTGCTGGGTGTATGACCCAGGTGTCAGTTGGCATCCTTGCCTCTTGTTATAACAGTTGCCACTGGTTACCTGGAATAGCTTCCCATAAATACACAGATTTCTTTTCCAAACCCTCATCATGCAGATACAGAGCAGTACAGGCATGAAAAGTCTTCAAATGTCAGTAATGGTTGCAGCAACAGGGTTAGAAGTGTTGTCAGAAAGAAGTAAGATCCCTCAAATTGCACAAGAATTTCGATATTAGCAGTGTCTCCTTAAACGGCCTTGTTGGGGAGTGTCTGCTGTAGGAATTAAGGCCAAGCTGAGGAACAGCAGTAGTTGAGATGGTGAGTTAGTCCGTGTCGGGAACCAGAGTTTATCTCCCTTTGGGGACTTTTTAAATAACAGCTAGAGCCAAGTGTCAGAGCTAAAGTTCAAATTTTCACTCAAATTAAAATGCCCAGAGGCACTCAGCATGTCAAAGTTCCCTGAAATAAAAGAAATTATTGAACTTTTGCTTCTAAATCGAAACCGAACCTCAGGTATCAGCAATTTTTTCTGGCATTTATTTAAGAAAATACAGGCAAAAGAGCAAACTAATAAAACACAAATAAAGTATTCTGAACATGAAACTAAGAAAACATTTTGTCCCACATTAAAAAAAAAATTTTAAAAAATGAGTTGCACATCCAAATAAAAACATACCCACACAAACAGCCCACTCCCAATAATCACAGTTATTCTCCAACCACATTTAAAATGGCAGTTTTCCCACACAAATACTTGGCAAAGTCAAAGCTCTGGTGACTGGGTTTCTCCAAGTCCGACTGGATAAGCTGTATGTTTTTGCTTCGGAGTTTGCTGGATGTGGAGTATTTACCTCTGGATATGTTTATCAGGGAATCATAAACCAAAAGTAACCAAACCTTTTCTACATTTACTTAAAACCATGCGAACAAAATTTAGCACCACTCAGCACTGCATCCAACAGAAATCACTCAAAGCTTTCTTTAGCTTGCTGTGTGAGGCTGCAGGTGTCTGTTAAAGGAACAGCCACCTGTGGGCATCGAGAAGACACTTTCTACCAAAGTCTGCAAAAGTCTCTTCTTCAAAATGATGCTATGTGCTGAAAGCTTTAGAGATCATTTAAGATCATCACTCTGTGTTTGGTCCCTTGTGTTTAAATGTAACTAAAAACCTGAAACTCTGCAAGCAATCAGTTTCCCTTACACATGCATAGCCCATGTGTGTCTTATACTTTAAAACTATTCTGCCTCTCCGTTACATTAAAATTACCATTACTTTGCAACAGTAGTCACAGACTTTTCACCGTGCTTCTTTAGCTGTTTTAAAAAAAAGCTGTTTTTTTAATACTTTAAATAAATATTGGACTGGCCTGGACCTATGTTTACAAAAGTCTGTGTTAAGAGGTGAATATCACACTATGGCATTTAAAAAGTTAGTTGCGCTGGTGGGTGACTATCTAGTATCTAAATGTGATGTGAGAGATTAATGGTAATTGGAAAGGATGCTGAAGATCTGATGTTGACTTACAGCAGCCTGTTAGGGGTGAATATGAGTGTTTGGCCACACTCCTGCAGCAGTACCTGTCAGGCAACCAGTGGCTAATGCTGACTGACAGCTTGGCTGTAACGCCTAAAGAACTGAGAGCGTGTCAGTGAAACAAGAGCAGTTAAACAAAGTCTTGATACCTCTCTGTCAAATTTCCATCATGGTATCATTCCTGTGTGCATTTCTTTTTTCTTTTTTCTTTGTTATTGTGCTTCTTGATTCCTGGAAACCATCCAGGGTTAAAAAGATATTTGCTCGCGGAGCACTAACAGCTCAGTGGTATAGTTGTTCTTGGCATGGCTCTTCTGAAGACGATTCTCCATTAAATGCGAGTGATTACAGCAAGTTATCCCTTATTAAAAAAGATCAATGCCTTGGTCTGCAATGATGTGATGTAGTTCTGTTGTGCTTTGATTTTAAAAGTAATTTAGTTTTCGTCTTTGAACGACCATTGCAGACCCGGTGACACATTTATGGTTTTAAGCATTCTTTTATTCTCACACGTTTACTGAGCTGCAGCTCTCCTGCTGCCAGCTCGATATAGCAACACCCCCCAACACAGGACCCGGTGCAAATACTTAAGGCGGCGGGCATGATTGCGGATGGCGTGCAGGTGCGTCCGCCTTCCCTGCACGTCACCGCAGGCCACGCCCGCCACACCGTCTTAAAACTATGAAAGCAAAATGGGGAAAAAAGGACGGTAGAAACACCTAGCATGAAAGTTTAAAAGTGTACTGACTTTAAAGTCTAAAATAAAAAAAATAAAAAAA
>VUQR01024768.1:25402-75567 GCA_015108515.1 Hemichromis elongatus
CCCGGTGCAAATACTTAAGGCGGCGGGCATGATTGCGGATGGCGTGCAGGTGCGTCCGCCTTCCCTGCACGTCACCGCAGGCCACGCCCACCACACACCTAGCATGAAAGTTTAAAAGTGTACTGACTTTAAAGTCTAAAATAAAAAAAATAAAAAAACAGAACCGGGATGTATTTATTGCTTTTGTTTTATCGGACAGATGTGAAGCAGAGCAGGATGGCGAGGCATCGAACCCGACGATCGGGCAGTCTCATCTGTGCAGCTGGTCTTGATATTGACCCCGTCTCTGTGGTGAGAGGCTGAAGTCCTACCGACCAGATTAAAAGTAATTGAAGGGTAATGCTCCTTGCAAACAGCGAGGCAGCTTCCCTTCTTTAAGGGAGTAACGATGCATGTCCTCCATGCTGCTCTTTCACTTTCTCCCTACCTCTTTTTCCTCTCTCTCTCTCTCTCTCTCTCTCTCTGTTGATCTAACAAATTCTGCATGCAGAGTAATGAAAACAGCTTGTTCCAACAGCATTACCTAACTCTATCAGCAGGTCAAGTCAATGTTCAAATATATCAGGGTGGTTAAATAAAGAAGTAACCTAACATATCCAGATAAATTATGTACCGCAATCTTTGAGGAGTCGAGCAGACTTGCTGAAACTGTACTTCTGTGCATCCCCTTGGCTTTTTTTTTTTTTTTTTAACAAGCTCAATTGGATTTACCCCCTAATGCTCTGATAGATAAGCACTTTACTCATTAGCATGGATTCAAGGGCCCTGGAAGGAATGAAGCAATCAAACGGTAATTCCACAGACAAACACGGAGCCCATAAATCACTTGCTCCCACACACTGAGATTCCAGATTACTTTGCCACCGTGACCGCCCAGCAAATACCAACCCGCAACCTGCCGACCAGCCGGAACGACCTCTAACAACTTTACATGGCTCCCAATGACATGCAACTCACACTGCGTATGTGAAGTACCGAGAAGACGAGAGGGGAGGTTTCACAGTGATTCAACGGGATGAAAAACACTTGATAAACGCTAACCGTCCAACGGACTGATTCAGCTTAAAGATGCTTTAAGAAGCTAAAAGGAGGCCAAGGTAAGCAGCGGCAAAAAGGCTGATCTCACTCTGTCCAAACCTGAAAGTCTGAAGGTCTTACAGGTCATGAGGAGAATCTTACAATTTGATGTGGATGGAAACAGTGAAAACATCGAGACTCCTGTGTAATGGCCTGATGAATTATTTAGTGTTTTTCCTGGGAGTGTTTTCTGGGAGGCATCCAACGTAGATGCTGGCACAGGTTATCTATACGTGCTTGATTTTATCACCCTGCTATCTAGTACTTTGGATATGTAGTTGTAATTTTTAATTTAGTGTTATAACTACAAGTCCCCGGGGTGCAGACGGAAATTAGCATGTGGCTAAATCTGGGACCATGCATCTCGATTCCTATGGGAAAAATGTTTTTATGGCCTGGTCCCTGACACAAAAAAGATCAGCTAAACTAAGCTAATGTTGTTGTTTAAGCTCCTCTTAAAATACCTCAGTGTTTAGATTGTCTCTGAGAGACACACAAACTTAATTTGGTGGTTTGCTCTTTCGATTTATAACTAAAACATGTTACTATATAAGTAAGATTTGGACTCCAGCCACACAGAACTGCAGTGCTATCGCTAAATAACAACAACAGTTGCCTCAAGGCGCTTTATATTGTAAGTTAGAACCTACAATAATACATACAGAGAAAAACCCAACAATCATATGACCCCCAATGCAATGAATATGTCGTTTGTCCTTCATATAGCACAAAAACTACTCCAACCTGCCATAACACAGAGTCAGTAAGACCTCAGAAGGTGTCTGTCATGTTAGTTGCAGATCCGAGTTGTGAGTTGGAGCCACCGTCACATTGCATCCATCAGTTTCCTGTCACCAGTTTAAGGTTTGATTTTTCTGAGATAGCTCAACTTTATCAGCGTCGCTGGTTTGGAGCCCTTGTCGATGTAATTCATCCAAGTGTGATATCAGCGGATGTTGGTGGAGGACGGTAGCTCTTGAGGACTGGGATTGAGCACCCCTGGAATTGGAAGGTTGGTGGTTCAGTCCCACGCTGCTCCAGTATCCAGTATGTTTTTCTATCTAAGAGGAGAAACTCTTGATTCGTTGTGTGGTATTTACACCCTAATTAAATCTATAAAGCATAAAGCTCTAAGCAGAGAGGCTTGCTGTGAGAGTCGCCTCACAAACATTTTTGGCTTTTGCTGTTGATTTAAACACCTGCTAGTGAAACCTGCAGCTTGTTTGGGCCTGTTATCTATGGGCAGGTAAATCTCAATCTTGGATTTGGAGGAAATTATAACTGCGGTGGAAATATGGATTATTTATAATGAGGGCAACATGGTGGACCAAATGAATTTCCAGACAATAAAAAAACCTTCCAGAAGCTTTCGATACCTCATACTAATGATGCCCACCAGCACCGAGAAGTTCTGCTTAGGGCTCCTGATCTATATGCAGTTCCACATGTGCAGTCATCTGAATACTGGCTGTGTAAACAGTTGCACCCCTACAGTAATCTTTTGGCATCAAGGATTCAAAGAGAACGCATTACGCTACCAGAACAATGCACAACAAGCCGCCACCTGCTGTGAAATGCAAACAGATAAAATGTGACCCCTCCAGAGGCCAGTGTAAATCAAATCACGATAAATAAATGGAATTATTTTCAAGCTTGATCAAAGGCAGCGGAGGCCACGTCCGCCCCTCCCCACAGAAGGGCACAGTGTCCTGTCATCCCATTTATCTCTGCGATGCATCCTTTTTCACACAGAGTTTACAGGCATCCACGGTTACATGGCCTACATCGCCTCCACTTCTTATACACATAAACGCACGCTGCTTATCATCTGAGACGTCTGCTGATTGAAGCTGGCTCGGAGCAGAATATATGGACCTGTTTTCATCTATCCTCTATGTTCCCAACATATCTGAAGAATCAGTTATCTGCCTTAGATGAAACCAGAGCACAAAACATCTTCTATATCCGCTTAAACAGAAAACTCAACTTCTTTAGTTTATAAACTCTGATTTGGTTTTTCAAATGGAGTAAACAGGAAAGGCAGAATAACACGAGGTACACACGAGATGCATCAGTCACTTTAGAGTGGATTGAGTGATAGTGGGCAGGGCTTTGTGAGTGCAAAGAAACATTTCAAAGAAACTTTCAGCTTTTGCGCTTTCATGACTTTGATTTGATTTGATTTGAGTTTAAATGTAAATGTGTTTGAATGGGATTTAGTAAATTTGTACATAAGCTATGTGAGGGTTTAAACAACACAGTACTCAAACACGTGAGACCAGAGGCAGACAGAGGCCAAAATAAAATCAGTAGCACCCTTAAGTGATTCAGGCAGGAAGTGGGCGAAAAATGTGGTTAACAAATGCATTTTATTAACAACAACCTAAGAAAAGATAGAAACTGCAATGGTCGCTGTGTCTCTCGCACTGGCTCACTCTGGGCTTCAGGTTTTGGCATTATTTTGATCCTGTGTTTGTCTTCCTCGCTGTCTCCTACCTGCCTGTGTGGAGCTCATTATTGGGCTCCCACCTTCGGCCCACACACCTGCTCTGATTGTCGCCACCTGTTGCTGATTGGTCCTGTTTCCTCGGCCACTATTTAAGGCTGTGGCGGAGCATGTCTCATCACTGGATCTGTGAACAACCTGAGTTTGTGCAGCCTTAGCAAATCTTAGTTTGTGCGTTCCGTGACTCTAGCTTGTTTCTAATATTCTTCTCTGTATATAGATTCCCTGGACCTGTCTGTGTAACCTTTTCCTGGATCCCCGTCTGTGACAGTGTCGAGTGGAGTGGAGTGTGAGCGAGCAGAGGAAGAGCGAAACCTGTGATCGCTGAAGAGTAAGGCGTTTGTGGATCCCCACCTTCCCTGGAACCTTCCCCCGCCCAACACCTTGTATATATTTTGCACTTTGGTGACATTTGTAAATAAACCTGTGAACTTTTATTCTCTAAAGCTTGTGTCTGCACCTCAGTCTGTGCATAAAAGCTCCAATTTCCTTTTCCTTTCACAATAAAATTCTAATCAGAAGAAACTTTTAACGATTCAGAGCAGATGAGAAGTAATCCAGCGCTAGCCTGATCGTGCTATTGTGGGACTTATACTCTTTAATGAAGGGTGAACACATAGTAGTGTACTGTCTCTGCAGACAAGTCTGCATGGTAGACCGGCAGATGTCCACTCAGGCGCGCGATCACCATCTGATGATGAAATTCATGCCACCTGGACCAAAGCAGACACGGAAACTACTCATCGTACCTTCCTGCCTCTAACTCAACAGCAATGAAAAAAAGCCCCAAAAATGATGATGTTGCTTCATTTTTGTGTAGGTACTTATTTGACAACTCCTCAGTTTATATGGATGAACTTCATAGCAGTGGACACCTTCATAAACCAATAACCAGTGACTGTAGAAATAATACTTTTAATCATTATTCTAAAATCTACAAGTAAACTTTGGACTTTTCTCTTCGCCTCTCTTTTTTTGTGTAAGATGAGCTCAAAGTAATGCATTATTCCACTGTTACAAAAAGTAATCCTGCCTCTCAAAAGACTCACCCTATAGCTCCATGTAGAAATATTTCTTAAAAATCCAATATGAATCACAGCATGTTGAAAGCGCTCCCAGGAGGAGCCTCAGCCCTGTGGGTTAGTCATCTCTGGAACAGGCCTGTGCGTCCCCAGAGGGCCCGACAGTGATAGCTGCCTCTGCTCAGAGAAAGGAAAAGCACTTAGCCTCCTGAGGAGTCTCCTCAGTGCCGCAGGGAGAGCAGTGACAGGGGACGCCACAGTGTCAGCAAGTCTGTGCTTTATGGCGCTCATGAAAGCAGTTCAAGGTTCTGGATCCCGGGTCAGGGTTAGGAGAGAGTGAGCGGAGGAGGGGGTCAGAGGTCAGGCTTTGATGGAGGATACCAGTCAGCCTTGGGCTCCTGTTTGATTGACTCGTGCAGGTGTGAGGAAGCAGGGTGATGATGGGGCTGGAGAGAGTTACGACTGCCGCTTGATGTGTGTGTTGGCATAGCATGTATGGATGCTACCCGAGAGAGCTACAGCCCACTGAGCTTTTGATCACTTTGGAGGCGGCTGCTGGAGAAAGAGGGGCGTGCTGAGAGCTTTTACTCACCTAGAGGGAGAAAGAGCAGAGGGTGTCCTGACACAGGTGGATGCTGGGAAATATGTGAAAAGGCACAGCTGTTTTAAAACACAATGAGGAATACACCAAGACAGCTCAGAAATATCTACAGGAAGAAAATTTAAAAAACATCCCTGGAGTTCCTCTAGAGGCCAAAATCATCTTTCAAGAGTCGATGGGATGTTTCCACAGCGGAGAGCAGATATACTGTAGAGGAAAAGGGAGTAAAAGGGAGTGAGCACCCACAAATCATAGCAATAAAGACTGCAGACTCCAAGTTTACCCAACGGAGTGGCCACTGAACAGACCACAGAGGATGAGCGGAGGAGGATTAGGGAGAAAAAGTGGATTAAAAAGGAAGGGAGGAGTGAGAGCGAGGTGAGTGGAACAACTGTGTGTTCATTCTTCCCTCTGACCTCCTGTTCTGCACTGTCAACCAGCAGGAATCCATGGAGGACGAAGACGTAGGGAGTGGAGGCATAAAAAAAAAGAAAAAAAAGAACGTTATGGGAAAAAGGTGAGCTGGAGAAAAAGTGACAGGAGTGTCTTAAAAGTGATGACAGATGCTAGATTTGTTTGGAGTGGTTACAATAAAAAAAATGTTTATGGCTGCATTTCTGAAGGGATTATAAAAATGATTCATCATCTTTCCTGTACGATGAGGGGGATAAAGATACGCCTACCCATTTCCCGTTCAAACATAAAAACCCTCAGAATGCACCAAGTTTGGACTCGTATGCTTTTACATCCAGAGCAAAACAAAATCGGAGGTGAATCAGACTGACTGTTGGACCCGTCCCCTGGTCCAGTGGTCAGTGTTCATTTTAAACAATAAACACAAACAAAGTTTCAAATAACAAGCCCAAAGCTGAGGCGTCACACCTCTCTAAACACTCAGTTTATCACGTTTTTTTCTTCTCTTGACCCCCGTATGATGTCATAGAGAGGAGACGTGCCTAGTACTGTACTCTCAGAGCACACCAGCTCCTCCTCACTGCTGTTCAAACTTTGTGTTCAAGAAGAGCGGACAATCAGAAGATAGCTGTCTTAAAGGAGGAGGAGCTAAAGCAGATAGATGACCAATGATGGGATCTTCCAGGTCCAAGTTATCAGATATAGGATTGTTTTCAGCTGGGAGTCATGTAAAGCTGCTCTAGTAGAGTCGCGGGATAAAATATGGGTATGCAAATGCCAGCATCGCTGCAGTTCACGTACCAGTTGTGAGCATCATTAATAACGCTGGTTTTGTGAGGTTACGCGGAGCTCCATTAGCAACTACCAATCAGAAAATAACGAATTAAAATGTAGCAGAAAAGCTTTTAACAATAACAGAGGAACATGAGCACATTACTCAAATGTTAATGTCCCCACATCAGCTCCCCATTTGTTTTAGAATTGATTTTAAGTTTTGCTGATTACTTTTTAGACTCTTCATGGCCCCAGAATACAAAGCAGCTCTGCTTTTTAAAACAGTCCACATCCTGATATTCTCAGGAGGTGAGGTAAAGCAGTAATATACACTCATTTTCATGTCAGACTATGATAAATGATAAACAGCAAAGAACAGGGCCAGGCAGTTTCACTTATAGCTCATCTTCGCTGTTCTAGCACAAAATGCCAAATGCTTCATGAGTGACGACTCAAAAAGCTTAAATATTAAATATGATAAATATATTTTATCATCATTGTTTTAATCCACTTCCACAAAGATGCAGTAGGTAATCTGTTTGTTTGTCAGGCTGTCTGTTTGTTAACAGTTTAGCATCCACCACAGTTTTCAAGATATTCTGTTCAAATTTGTGTGTGTGTGTGTGAGTGTGTGTGTAGGTGTGTGTGTTCATGTGTAAATCAGGTCAAGGTCAGACCAAATGTGAAAGTCAGTAAAAACTTTACGTTATCAGTTGGGGGACATCAGCAGCTAATTTAGCTAAGCATTTGACCTTGACCTTCACTGTTAGCATTCAAGGTCAAAGAAACCATATTGAGTGATATATCATATAAAAGAGCATGGAGAGAGCTGTTCAGTACACCTTTTATGTTTTCAACACCATAATTTCGAAACATTAGAGGATGCATAAATATATCTTAAAATCTTAAGTTTTTATAGCTTGAAGAAGCCAAAGATTTGAGTCTGCCGCAGCATTTTAGTATACAATGCTTCAAGGTGATAGGTCAAAGGTCAGACATCAGCATATTGTAATGAAAACAGGCTGATGTCATGCATACATCCAGTCCAGTCCATGAAGAGTTTTCTAAGTCATATAAATTCTTCACGTTTTTTCTCCTACTTTACTTATATGGGTTTGTTTGGCTGAACCAGGTTATAGCAGAAAATGTATGACATGCCATGTATTCCTGACATCTGAGGGAAAAATTAAAATGACTGATTGAATCAAATTTAAATAGCTCATTTTAGTGAGGCAGCATTGCGATTTATTTTGGAAACAATGATGCCATTTGGAGGGTGTTATATGTTCCCCATTGTGTGACAGGAATCTGCTTCATGTTTCTTTTTGACAACAAGGGGGGAAAAAAAGACCCAAACCAACAACGAAAGTGATCCTACTAACAGCTATTGTGTATGTGTGTAACCAGAGCCTCATATCTTATTCCTCTGAGCTCCATTGTGGTCCAAAACCCATTAAAAGCACATCAGTGAGGCACACTGTTACACACAGTGACATGAGCCTTCATTACCATGAACACACACACACATTTTGATTCATCCCAGTACACTGTACTGCTGCTGCTGTAATGCTCAATTTAGAACAACAGCTGAAAATAGACCCTAACAGTTCCACTATTTCCTCATGTTTAGGCAGCCTTTGTTAAAAACTTGGTATAAAACAGAATAAACTGGTTTCCATCTGAATGCCGCAGAGTCAAAACAACTTAAATACAGAATAAATGACAGTGAAGCAGACTAGACATGCACAAAAAAGCACATCTGTACAGAGAATCCGTCAAATTAAACCAGTTTCCAGCTCATCCACTGATTTTATCATGTTTGGCTGGTGTTTTTATGAGTAAAAGTTAGAGTAAGACAGTATTTTTATACAGAATAGCAGTTGGGATCTTCTGTCTGTCCTCATCTACATTAAGGCACTGAGCTAACGAGATGTATTGGTTGTAGTTAACCAGATGTTTTTTTGGCAGGCGTGCTCTTTTGAAAGCTCAGTTTTGCAATGCCATGCGGTTAACGTTGTTGCAGGCTCTACTCTAACACAAACCATGATTTATTTTCTAAACCCCACCAAGTAGATCTGGTGCCGGAACCTAACCAAGCACACACAACTAGGTCCAAAAATAAGATAAAAATATAACAGGAGAGGACCACACAGGACATAAATCCAGTCCCTGTGACTTTCCACCGCCACACCTCCGGCCTTCTAATCTGAACTTTGTAGCTCTTTAAAAGAGAAATCTGTTATATTTTTATTTCAAGCTTATTTCAGTTATTTAAATTCTTTTTCACTAGCTGGGCCCACATCCTTATTTGAGGTTTGACAGCGTTTTAGTAGATAAAGGTGAATGGCATGGACGTGAGTTGAGCTGTGGTTTGGGGAAGGCCTCAAAGGGGACTGGTGGCGGCCCCGGGCCAGGCAGTTCCCCACGTACTAAACAGAAGTGAAGAAGTTAAAGAACTGAAAAGGAGAGGGAAAGTGGGGCACATAAAGTAGAATGAACAGCTTGTAGAACTGGGGGAACATATATAGATAAGAACCAGAAGAGGCGTGTTTGGAGGCGTGGTCCCACCCCTGAAATTCTGATACTTTATCTCCAATTATTCATCCTTTTATCGTAAAATGGCCTATGAATAACATGCCTGACAGTATGTCTGTCTGTCTCGCTGTCCTGGCTTTAAAAACAAACTATTCTTTATTCCAGCTCCATATTTATATTTTTGGTCTATAGACTAGCTTTGCATGATTCACAGTTCAAAATCATCCTTCTTTATCTTACACGTCACTCTGTCTGAAACAAGCCACTTTAGCTAATGTGAGATGATCCCGTCTGTCATTTTTATTACATCATAAAGATCGAAAAGTAGATTACTGTACATCCACTGACCTCATTATTAGTAACCTGGCCATGTTCAATATGAACATCCACTGCTGTTAAGCGGATTTGTATGACAGGAAATAAGAGAGAGCAGCGTAGGTCTATTTTAATCATGATTTCTCCAAAAAGAACACTGACCTATTTCTGGTGTAAAGAATTATAGAGAAGTGGTTTAGATGTAATGTTCAAATTGACTTATTTTGTGTTTCCTTTCTTTAATTTAGTGTTTTTACCTGCTGTAAAGATGTGAGTAAGCTCCATATGTCTTATATAAGGATCCAACAATCATATTCTGCAGCAGCGTGCTATTTATATGCAGTTCCCTTTTATCACATTATATCTGTAAAGTGAAAGAATGTGGGCGAAAGCCAACAAAACAGCTTGGAGCGCTTTTATTGTGAAACTAATGTGTTTTAGTGTGCTCGCTTTAAACATTTGGACTGTTAATGAATTTCTCCTTGCTGAGAACATTTATCCATCCTGCTTGGTGTTTGTAAGAGTAATCCTTTTTTTGAAAATCTAACAAACATCAAATTCATTGGTTAAGAGAAACGGCAGTTTAATTCACAGCTCAAACTCTGTAAAAGAGACGCCCTTTTTTTCGGAGCATTTATACACCGTGAAGAGGTGACCATTTGAGAAGCTGCGTGGGAGGGTGAGCTGCTGTATACTGGCCTAATTCACTCGATTACGACGTACTGTAAAACTACCTGAGCTGTGGCCTCGGTTCTCCACTATATAAATGCAGTATACAGTCTGGCTGGTATTTCCCCGCGGGCTGGTTGGTCAGCTTGACCTCTGTTAAAGCTTCCGTTTCTGTCACCAGCAGCCTGACTGAAATAAATTGGCTTTGGTCTCTACGGGGGAGTTTGCTGTTTCTGCAGACCTGGGGCCTTATTGGTAGAGCTGCTTTCTCTATGGGGAAGTGTGTGTGTGTGTGTGTGCGCGCGTGTGTTGTGGGCGTGTGTGTGTTTGTAACCCTGACCCGAGAAAAAAAGGTGTGTGTATGAATTGCTTTGACCTGAGGGACTACTGCAGTATGTAGAAGAGTGTTTGTGTGCGTGTAACCAGAACAGCTGAATGACCGTGACTTCTGCATGTTGACATCATCATGTGAGTTTCTGTGTGTTTGTGTGACCTCGAAATGCCCTGAGTGGGAGTGCAGTGGGGGAGTATTCTTCGGAAAGCATCACTGGATGATTGCGGTCTGCCCACGCACCACGTGGGGTTTCATCACACCAGGTGTGGCAACGCTAATGAAAAATTTCCTGCCACCATGCTCAGAAAATATGCAGAGACAAGACTAAAGCGTTACTCGGAATGAAATACGATACAAAGGGGGTCAAGCTGGGAAGAAGACACATTGCGGATCACAAAACGCTAACTCTTTAAGCTCAAGATCAGCATCAGGGCTTATTCATAGTGTATAATCCAAACCACACAGCACCATATTAATCACTAATCTCCTGTTGTGGATAGATCAAGTTTGGTCCGTTTTTGGTGTCTTCTTCCTGCCATATGATGACAAGTAGCACGTCATGGGATGTCTTCCGGCCCAACTACACTAACGCTCCAAACATTCCTCAGAGTTTAAGCGTTCGGCTCTGAAAATGGTTTAATGCATTACACTTAATGTGGATTCTTTACACATCGTGAAATCTGCTGTTTACACAGTCACAACTGCTTTTTTCCTTTCTTCCCCTGAAGGCAGCAGTAATTTATCATGAGATGCTATATGACATGTAATAGAGAGAATTAGGCCTACAGCAACTGGACTTTAACAGAATCAGTCACACTAAATCGGGATGATAAAAATGCAGAAAAAAGGGGTCAGATGAATTTGGTCACGGCAATAAAGAGGAGGGGAAGTTAGAAGACAGAATGGCACATGAGGAAGTAACCAACTAAAACTGGAAGTAACCAAAAGAGGAACACAGAAAATTCACACAATTGCACAGACAGTGGGAACATAGTTCTTACTCCTTTGTGTTTTTTCCATGTTGATTTCTTTTTGCTAAGTATTACAGCAGGATGAGCATGTTTGCATTATTCTGTATGAAACAGACATTCAGATTTATTATTCATTAATTACAGAATTGCAGAGAGTTATGTGGACATGATATGACCTGTGTTGGCGATACGACAGCCGAACTCACCCCGAGTTGGCGCCATCAGCGAACGGTATAGGCCAAACATTCATCACTATCCAGGAAGTGAGATGCAAAAGAGGTTCGCCATCTTTGGTTCAGCTTCTACCCACCTGATTAGTTCAGCTGGATGGCGGAATGATAAAATAATAACTAATTAGGGAGAAGTTTGAATGCAAAGTCGTTTCATTTCTCCGCATTATGCATGGAGAAATGAAAGAAAGCCGTGAAATCCTGTGAGAGCTGTGCAGAGTTGTCGGGGCTGAGAGGTTGCTGATCCTCTCCATCATTATTCAGCACTTTAAAGTCAGGATGCCGGGGTACCTTTCAGCGCAGGCAGAGAGGCTGCAAGGGCGAGACACGCCGAATGCCAACTGTAGACTTCAGCCATGTGATGTGAATGTAAATGAGGTAAATCTTTACCCCATCTGGTTCTAACGTGGATATGAAAGGCAAAGGCTTGTGTGTGTGTGTGTGTGTGTGTTTGTGTGTGTGTGTGTGTGTGTGTGTGCGTGAGACAGAGTTCATAAGAGTGAGAGGAAAGTTTTAACTATTGATTTGTTCTGCAGTAGCAGCAGTTTTATCATATCTTCATTCTGACTCATTGCATCTGCTCCTACTTTGCATGTGTTTCTATATCATATGTGGGTTGCTTGCTTGTGTGTGTGTTTGTGAATATTTATCGAAGCCATAGTCATGGGGCAGATGGTGAACCTCTACAGTGCATCTGTCCAGTCATCACATGCTAGAGCGTGATGACTGGACTCTTTATGGTGCAACCCTGTTTGGATCAGCTGCTGTTATCAGTATTGCTAAACTGGCCTCGGTCAACCACTGAGCGGCTCTTAAGTGTTTCTGCAAACAAAGGAAGTTGTGTTTAGAGGAATACTCAGCCGTTTATCTCTAAGTCAGAGAGAATGAGTGGATGCAAGAAAATCATCCTTTTAAAGATGTGCAAAGAGAGAATTGTTGGTTATGTCACAGCATTGTTGACTGATGCTCTTTATTAGCTGTTTCTATGATAAGCAAAGCCAAATCCCAGAATAAAATGCAAGCATTGTACATTTCTGCAAAGCGAGACCATCAGTACCATCCTGTTACTGTTACGATATGCTGTGCAAAATGTCAAAAACTGCAAGCAACAAACTCTTCGAACTCTTCTTCAGATGCTAAAAGGAATGGGACAAATGCTCGCCATGCCAGAGATGTATGCACAAGAATCATACACTGTTTATAAAGAAAAATATGGTTTTACATCACTTAATGTGAAAAGTGACCCTGAAGTTATTTTTTTGTCAATTTATCTTTCATTTAGTGCACTTGAGGTCCTGTCAGCCAAGCACACACAGTAAATAAGATTAGCAGTGATAGCTGGCAGAGCAGGAGATGAGTTAGCATATAGCTAAAGTTACTGGAAGTTCATAATGAGCTATCTGCTTGTTAATTGTTACGGTAAACGCTCCTTTAGTCGAAGCTAAGTGTCAATAAATGTTCCTACTGAGACTCCCTGAAGAGAAAAACCTGAAAATGGATCAAACTTCAGCCAAGAGATGATGAGTCATTAACATGTTACTGTGTGGTTTGGATTACTCGCCATGAAAGGTCTTGATCCTAAGCTTAATGTCCAAACTGAAATGAGTGATTCTGTTCTGTTAAAGTGGGTCAGAACGATCCAGAATGGCATTCCAGCAACTTCTGATCCGACAGGCAGGTCCCTGTTGAATGAGTTCATTGTTTGTATCTTGTATGCTTACAAGGACGGCATCGAGGTAAACCCGACAGCTCGCTTATACCTTTGTTCATGGTGCAGAAGTAAAGTTGCCATTGCGGGACCTCAAACTAGCTAGCTACAGATGGGACGAGGATAAACAGAGGGTTAAAGGAAATTTTAAATGCAACTTTTTAAACAAATATATGCAAACAGACTGAGCTAAATGTCCAGCTGCTGGGAAAAAATATGAATGCGCAACACTGAGAGATGGAGAAAGATAGAGAGAAGGACTGCTCACCTAGTAAAACACCTTGCAAAACAAATTGAAGCACACTAATAACACTAATTTGTGTTATTCAAAATTCGGGTGAAAATGCTGTACTAGACAGTTTAATATAGGCTAAAACGATTAATTTCAGTACTGTTAGATTAAAGGTTGCAATCCATTTCTATTTAAAGTGATAATACTGTTCAGATTTACTCACTGAATTCTGCTTTTAATACTATTTTTCTAGCACAGAGTGGTTTTAAATCATAACTTGTGAAACATCTGCTCATATCTTCTTGAATTCAATTGGCTATTCCCAAAAATATCAGAGAATCAGAGATAAACTGCATTTGGGGCTTTTATGCGCTGCAGACAAATGATAAAAATCTGGAAAGAAAGAAGATTCAGTCATTTTTGGGTTTATGTTAGGGAACAAGAGATGAGAGCTTCACCCAACAAGACACCTGGACAGGACGTCAACAGGTAACAAAGCTACTCATGGGTGAGTAGTAAGTGTCTCACTTAGTGCTACTCCGTTTGTGTAAAACAACACAAAATATCATCTTTTCAGTCTGTTGATGAGCCCGTATTCTCTGCTGACACAAGCATCTCTGCAGTAAATTGTTTATAATATCGAGCATCCTTCCTGTGTTGTCACGCTGTTGAACTGAAGCCATAAAGCTTCAAAAAGAGCGATCTGCTTTCTGTTTTCCTCGTCTGCCAGATGTCACAGCTTGTCTCCACCTGTGACCTCTTATAGCAAACCCAGAGCTCAAAGAATATTAAGCAGAAAGAGCCTGGATAATACAGGATATTCAGTCAGTGTAAAAGAATTCATACCTCCGTGTATGTCATAATTAACACAACATTTTCACCATGAAGACTTAAGACAGTTACGTTTCCTGCAGATGTGAATGTCTCTGCAGTGCTCGTATGGCTTCTTTATTTTATCTACTGATAAATGATCCCTAATTTGGCCACTGAGTGTGTTCTTCTGATATGTTGCTCTGCTGTATCCTGATCCTGTTTGCTTGAGATTTACAGATAAGACCTAAAAGGAAACAGATGAACATGCTGGGTCACAGCAGCAAACACTTAATTAATAAATCCCTTTCTGTTATTTTTGGACCAGCCAAAAGTGCTGTATTTAGATTTTATAACAGATCAAAGCTCACCATTATTTTTAGATAATCATGATAAATTGGTTCAATCACCGCAAAATGCTGTCTTTATTTTGGAAAATGTTTCAAAAATGAGCTTGAAAAAGTTGCTTCCTGTATTTTCTGAACTATTGTATTCTCCAGAATTCTGTTTTTTCAGAAGTTGTTAATTTACTCCATTACAACAAACAACTTGCACATTTTCGTTAAACGTGGCCACCAGAACCGGCTCAGCACAGCTGCGCTTTACTCACTTTCAGCTTCAATCTTGCTTAAGTACAACCAGAGACAAGAGAGCGTGCAAACCACCTGTGGAGGCGTTCAGGTGTAAAAATGTTCAGTTGCAACCAAACGCATCACGACTATCAGGTTAGTTTAAAGTGTTATCCAAAGCATGATGCCCTGTGTTTGGTTTTGTGGAAGCTGATATTCATCTAATAAAAGTTGCCATCTCAGACCAGATGAAACAGTCCTGCAAGAAGGTTCCTGTTGATGGGATGAGAAAGTGTTAAAATGGTTCACATACTTCTGAACTGGAAACTTGTTCTAGCTTGCAGAACGTAGTGAGCACGGCATAAAGTGTAAAGTATAATGGATAAATGTGCAGACAGAATATCAGCAATCAAATAAAATGTCCATAAGTAAATGAAGCGCACTTTAGAATAGATAAGGAAGGATATGCCCATCGCTTATACATGAGTATCCTGGGAGTCTATCCATTAGTTTAGTTTCCTGTATTATACATCATAAAGCCCCTCTTTAATAGTCTTGTGCAGCAGATCCCAAATGCCGTGTTCTGACATTTATGGAGCACTTTGCTGGTCTTACTGACCACTCAAAGAGCTTTAGTCACATTTACTTTATCACACATATTCAGCCAGCACTTTATTCTGTACACTAAAGCACTTTATCTACCTTCTGTTCACACCTACGCCCAATTTAGACTCACCAATTAACCTAATAGGCACATCTTTGGACTGTGGAATGAAGCTGGAGTACCCAAAGAGAAGCCATGCAGACACAAACTCCACAAAGAAAGTTCTGGGATTCAAACCAGGAACCTCTTCAGCATAAACAACACTGTGAATAGTTTAACATTTATTTATCTTTCAGTAGTCTGCAGCGGCCCTAACTCTGCATCGTGTCCTTTTGTTTTCCACAATAAATAGAGATGTTGAGCTTTTCCTGCTTCCTTTATGAGCATTTGTGTAAAGAAAACTGTTCTTAAAGCCAGATTTATCAGCTGGGGCCTCCACCCCTGACTGCTGCCTGATCCATAAACAGTCCTAGGGACCACTGTTTGATGGGTTGCATGAACAGAAATGCAGATATCATGCAAGGTCCAGATCCATCTGCAGATGTGTAGCGCAGCTCATTTACAGGACATGAGGGTTTTTAAACTTTCTGAGCACCTTCCAGTGTCTTGTGTTAAATATTTGGTGCAATGACTTGTGTGTATAAGGCCAAGTTAGTCACACATCAAGGGAGAGAAAATATTTAAGCTGTTTCCAACTGCTCATTTAAGCATTCAAATACAAATTTCACTAATGTACTCGAAAGCCTAAGGCACCCCTTTTGTGTCCTCGTGGGCCGGCCTAAACCACAGAGATGTTACTGAGTACTGAGTATTGCTTCACATTTGGTTAAATATCCTAATTAGGACAGTTTCTGCTGCAATGCAAATGTAGCCAAAGTCCCCCACGTGTCATCTTCATGATTTATCTCTGTGCACTTTTCCCCTATGTGCGCTTTCTGCTTAATCTAACATGTTAATCTGATCTGCAGACGTATTCACAAACATGTTCACTGTGTCTTTTACCAGCAGCATCCTACTCGCACTGATTGTTCAGGGCTACATGCAATGTACCTTCCTGCATGCCACTAAATCACCTCTCCAAGGTTAGACCTGAGCTTCACTCTCATAATTACCACAGAGGGTAATTAGTCTGCACAGCCCAAGGTCTCTGGCGCCCCTCTGCACACCTTTATTCTGTCACTTGGGTCCTGGCAGGAAAAATGAACGGCTGGTTATGCCGGGTCGAGCGGGCCCTCATGATCCATAATAAGGTCCCCTTTGGAGTGCTATTGGATGTGTGTGTGAACAAGGAGCATTACGACGGAACTTAATGATGTCTCTTTCTTTTCCAAAGACAGTATCACAATGTCAACGGTGAGAGGAAATCATTAGCCTTCACACAGTTAATGAAAGTCAAAGATTAAGTCAGCCGTTCTTAAGAGACGGATATTATTCAGCCCACAAACGCCGGGCATCATTAATAAAGTTTTGTCCCTCGCAGCCACATGTGGATACTTTCAGCTTGTTGTGACTCCTTTTATTTCTCCTTCAGCAACTTTGGGGAGGAGAAACTTTTTCAGCAGCTGCTACGAAGGCACAGAAGTAACTCCTCCTCCCACCAGTCTCAAGTGTGCATAACACCACAGGAGAATCACGCTGACTCTTGGATAATCTCTGCCACATAAGTGGCTACCATACGGCGAGTCCTCACTGCTGAAGGAGGCCATAATACACCTGTCACTCCTGCCTTCTCCGCAGAGACTCCCAATGTGTTGACCTCAGCCTTTATTTTTCTTTCCTCCACCTGCACTGTGCGGTGCTTAGGACCACGGATTCGGCCCATTTCCATCACCTGTATCCCATCTGCCCTGTCCTCACCTCCTCACAGGAGAAACAAGCACGAGCCGCACACACCATCCCTCCTTCCTCTAATGCCCACTGCCATCTGCGTCTTCTGCCATCAGCTCTAATGCCGCCTCATAAGAAGCCCGTCAAATCCATAAAGGCAGGCGCTAATGTTTACCCCGCCATGGCCTTACTTCTCCTTCCTCGCTCCGCCTCCGCCTCCCACCGTTAATTCACTTAATGACGGTAGCACACCTTGTAAAGGACCAGTGATTAAGGGGAAAAGTCCTCCGGTGTAAACAAACTTTGTTGAGGAGCTTTGTGTGGTATTGACCGCCCTTCCTCCACAACCTCATGGCAGTTTGATGTGGCTAAGAGTAAGACATCGATTGAGAGCATCACAGTCTGACTGCAGATCAATGGAGAGCAACAGTGAACACGGGTTCTCCAGCAGTCACGGCCAAATCCTGTGGACACAAAGAGGTCAGGTTCGGTTCTGCCGATACACATCAGGACACCCACGCAGGAAGAGCCCATCTCCTGTGAGACTAATGCACCGTTCACAAATACACACTTTTAGCTCGAGTCGGAGCCTCTCGGGGCCGTTGATCGTTACTCCACGTGACTGGGCCCGAGCTGGTCCGAGCGATTCCCTCCAGCAGTGGCCATTAAAAATGCCAATAGCTTCCTAATCAACATCAAGCCATTACACATTATGCATACAGTCAGGAATCTGTGTGAAGGGAGAATTTTTGCCTCTGGAAATATCCAGGACATAAGATCAATGGAGCGATTCAAGAGGGCACTCTTGCATTAAAGCGTGCCTCTCTTTAATTATCTCCAGTGCAGATGGCCCTAACGAGGGGAAGGACTCTTAATTGAGAGGGGAGAGGAGGGGGCTAATGAACCCTGGAGACACTTGGAGGCAGCATGCCCTGGCTTGCCAAGGCCAAAATCCTCATCTCTGTGCTGGCAGCCAGTCACTTACCCCACCAATGTCGAACCGCGGCACAACCCATGCGTGTCAGTAAAGCTTGAGAGAGTCAAATGAAGTGAAGAGGAAGCCGTTTGCCTGTGTGTTTTTCTCACGCCTTTCATTCTGATGACAACACAAGCCTCATTTCACAGGAAGCTGATAGAAATATCGGCACAAATGACTCTAACCTCTTCACTTCCATCAGGCCACCGGCAAACCATCTGGGGTTTGGTTTTTGTTTTGTTTTTCAAATGAAGATTTTTACAATTGATTCTCCCAAATAGACACAAATTATATAAAAGGGGGTGGATGATTACCAAACCCACACCTTATTCCTAACCTTAGATGGGATGTTGGTGACCTGGTGAGTGTTAAGAGAGGCTAGAAACTCAAACTTAGAGATAGAGACAGGGACTCAGAATCAGTATCTGAACAAAATGCTTCCTTGGACATTTTCTAGGCATGCTCAACTCAGAGGAGACCCTGGTATAGACCCAATACTGACTGGAGAGTGCATATCACATATCTATAACTGTACATCTCACCTGGCCTAAGGAACTAGGAGAAACTGGAAAAAATTACTGGAGAAAGGACATCTGGAATATTGTGATCCTGCTGTCACTGCAATCCAACCCAGACAAACCCGAGGCCAAAAGTCAAAAAATGCATTTTCCTGATACTGACATTTTTAATCCTGGATAAATGTAAATCAGTTACTGATTGCAAATTATTGCTTTCATTTTCAATTTTGGTAACTCTGAGGATGGTCACAAACTTGAGCTCAGTAAGTTCTTGCTGCTGTGGCGCCAGAATCTAACACTGATCATCAGTCAGGCTTTAACCTGCTGAAACTTTCTGAATGCTATCAAATCAAATCAAATTAACATTAATATTAAATTAAAGCTAAAGTTAAAACGCAGCCTTATGTGAATGATCAGGAGCCTATTTCATATTCTAAATGCTGAAGTCTACATTCAATTGGTAATGGGACTAACTGCTATAACTACTGTCTAAAAACTACATCACAAGTTATTGAATGGTATCAGTCTTTTAGTTGATGTTATTGTTCATATTACAAAGATATTTGATCTGGTAAATGGTCAGTCAGCTGGGCTTATCAGCTTATTCAAATTAATACTATTCAATAAAACAAGTGAATGCATGCCTCCTTCACAGAGTGCACAAGGAATGTGAAGGAAAGCTCTTTAGCAGCTGACAGCCTGATGTAAAGACTTCTACACTTTAAAGACCTTCCTCTCTGCAATCTCACTGACTGACCTGATTGAAAGGTGAGGATTGGATAGCTTCCATTAGCATGCAGCTGCGTGCCAAGAAGTCAGAGCGAGACAGAAACATTGCAAATACATCAGGTATCTCTTTCTTTATTTATTATTTTGTCACAAGGAAATGTTTCGGTGGTAATAAACTGAAAAAATAATCAAATAAGTGAAAGATCAAATTTCAATACTACACTGTTGTATTCTAAGTACTTTGGTGGGTTATTCTGTCATGCATACACCTACAGAGATGAAAATTCACAATAGCTGCAGTTTCTCCGATGTCCACTAGAGACAGGCTCTTAAAGCGAGTCAGTCCCCAAGGTAAAATATCTGATATACAGCAGAAATAAATACATTTGCAGCCTGATACTAAAAACTGTTTTGGTCTTTTGGGATATTTTCTACCTACACAAAAACTTTATGCTAACTGCTAGCTGTACGCTAGGGTTCACCTTAATTAATTGGTATCCCTGAACTGGACCTCTGGAGTGTGTTTATGCCGTTGGAGCCTTTTTTATGGAGTATTTTTATGCCCTGCTATGTAATAGAGATCATCCAGAACATCTGTACTCCACTTTTGGTGAAAGTAGTATTTCTGGGGCTGTGTAAACTGTAAATGCAGCTTGCTAGCCAAAGTAGCTATCATTAGCTGATGACTTTCCACTTGTCTAGTCCTGAAACCAGGGGATGATGTCCATCTTGTAAACTAAGCCTGACCAGTTAACACATAATTAAATGAACAGCTCATAAATGATTAGCATCTCTATTCAATTTCAAGTTCATGCATGACCATCTGCATTTACTGCGGAGCTTTAGATTCAACAGGTGTGCCTATTGAAGTAGCCTTGGAGCACATGTGTCTGTATCCACCCACCTGCAGAAAGAAAAGAAGCTCATGGCTGCCTCTGCCTTCACAGACTGAGTATCAGCGATTGTAGTTATGTACGCTGTGTGCGCATACTTGCCAATCCTTTGTGTTCAGCGTGTATTAACATATCAGGAACTCATATTTGCATTTGTTTACATCCCTGCAGTCTAATGACCATGTAAAGCAGAGCACGGATCACATCTGAGACGTGCAGCTGCATCCAATCCTCCAAAAGCCTGTAATTGTATTTCCTCCTTTGAAGTTGCGAGACAAAGATTGTTACACAGCTAAAACAATTTGCCCTTAATAACCCTTTATCTGTCAGGAAGTTGTACGGCTGTAATTGTGATGTTTCTATCCCTCTGCTGCGTCAAATGAAAGAGCAGAGCGGAAGTATGGAAGTGGAAGAGAAGAGGAGCGGACTGCGCTGCAGCAGTTAAAAAGTCGAGTCTACAAAGTGACCTTTCAAGTGAAAATGCCATGTCAGAAACCACGCACATTTTCTTCACGGTGTGAGACGTGAAAATCAAATAACTGCCTTTTTTTTCCCACCTATATCTGATTTTTTTTTTCTTTTTTTTTTTTTTTCTTTAGTGGACTGGGTTTCTTTCTGCCTGCTATCTCATATTCAGGGTCATGTGGGGGTGCTGGATGACATCCCAGCACACTGAGGAGGAAGCATGCTGGACCCGTCTGCAGCCCATCGCAGGGTTGCTGTCAACTGATTTTTCCCCCGATATAACAACAATTTAATTAAAGCATGGCAGCCTATGCTTAATTAACACCTACTTACTGTTCGTAGCATGAATTTTCACAGTTTCCTCATCCCTCCCTACCCACCCCAAAAAAATCACGCTGTGACCAATTAAACAGTCTGGTTTCTACAAAAAGGATTTTCAACCCCAGGCTGGATTCTCTAATCAGGAGACATGTGCACAAAGAGGCTCGCAGTGATGTATTCAGCACTTACTGGAGTGTGTTTGGCTGCTGCCTCTGAGCTCGAATAAAATGTGCCCTTTTTTTTTAATTTTGGCTGAAGCATGCAGGAAAACTGACATTTGTCTTTATTATCAGATCAGTGATGTGTCATGTTTGTAAATACATATCTGGGCCTGTTGGTTGGATTGGAGTCAAACAATGATGACGTCTAGTGCAAATAGAGAGTAATTAATAAGAAAATGAAGCGAAACGTGTCATCAGAGCCGGGATATGGCTGAGTAATCAGTAAGTGTTTTAAACATTTATCCAAATTTACTCATCTTTTCTGTCAATTATGACCAATTAATTATCAGTATGCCTTTTGTAAGATTAAGCAATCTATCTATAAATAGTTTCTTCTTAACTACTTTATTAGGTCGGACCCAGTTTTTACTTCAGAGCTGCTTTAATTCTTCATGGCTCAGATTGAGCAAGGTGCTGGAAACATCTTTCATGATACCATCACCATTTGTCAGCAACACATCCATGATGAGACTCCCATCCCGAAGGTGCGCTGTTGGATTAAAACCTGGTGACTGTGAGGGCCATTTGAGGATAGTAAAAGATAGACGCTGTGGTTATAAAGAGGAAGTCATTGTCAGCAACAATACTGAGATAGGCTGTGGCATTTAAACATTGCTCAGTTGTGTCCAAACAGCCCCAAGTTGTACCAAAAACATGTCTGCTGCACCATTACATCCAAGTGTCGCAGCAGAAATTGAGACTAAAACAAGAACAAATCTTCTTTGTCTAGTTTTTGCGATCTGTAGCATCTATTTCTTGTTCCTAGCTCACTGGAGTGACACCCGGTCTTCTTAATGCAGTGGATTAAGAGGTGCTCTTCTGCAAACCTTGGTTGTAATGAGTGGTTACTTGACTTACAGTTGTCTTCCAATCAGCTCGAAGCAGTCTGGACATTCGTCTCTGACCTCGTCACCGAGGCATTTGTTCCCAGAGACCTGCTGCTCGCAGGATATTTTCTCTTTTTCAAGCCGTTCTCTGGAACCCCTCAACAAAATATTCAGACTAACATCCATGCCTCGTTCAAAGTCACTTAAATGTCATTTCTCCCTCATTCTGATGCTCAGTTTGAATTCCATTCATCACCTCGATCATATCTACATGTCTAAATTGAGCTGCTGCCATGCAATTGGCTGGTTAGATACTTGCATTTTAGGCAGTTGAACCAGTTTCCCTAATGAAGTGGGTGTATAGTTTTCATATTCAGTAAACTTTGCTAAAATAAGACTCATGTCAATTGTATTTTACCTTTTGACCTCTTCTCTGTTCTTGGATTTGATATTTTGTAATGTTGAGATTTAAAAAGTTGAAAAGTTGTTGTTTTGTATTAAAATATCCAGGTGATATTTTTAATTTTCTTTTTGCTGTTTGCTGCACTGTAAGTCCCTGAAATGCACATAACGTTTCCTCCTCTGTTGGCGCTCTATATCCAGAGAAAGAAACCAGCATATCTTCATGTCACAGAGTTCTGATGTTGAGCTGGTCTGACAGGCTGGGCTCTAAATGGATTAAGTTCAGTTTTGGGGGAAATTAAGGTGGAATAACATTGTTATGGTTTCTAACCTAATGTTTCTTATTAATCAATCTCTGTGTAGCCCTTTTTCTGAATTTCAAATTGTGAAGCCACCATAAACAGATGATAAGACATAAGCTTATAATTTCGGTGGTGTGAAAGGTAAAGATGTAATATGTTGGAAGCCAATAAACTATTTTAATTGTGACATTTGGATTCAGTTCATCAAAACCCATAAGAGGACGCATACATCTGAAACAGACAGTTTTTTTTTTTTTAGCTGTTTTACTTTTTTAAATATCTTTGTATTATCTTTATCTTTTTATTCATTTCTTCGGGGTCATATAAGGGGCTGAAACCTTTCCCAGCTACCATAGTGCTAGAAACCCCACAGAAACCCAGGACCCTCTTGCTGTGAGGCAACAATGCTAACCACTTAGCCACCATGCTGCTCATTGTAATATTCATAGTGACATTTTGGTGGATTAGCATTTATATTTTCCCACACATTCGTTTTTGTTAGTTCTATTTTGGGTCTTTTACTCATTTTTTTTTAATTATTTTATTACACCATGTTTTTTTTATGTTTTGAATATTCACTTATTTTGTTATAAATTAGAAGACTGTGCGACAGATATCGTTGCTTTTTAGAAATTTGGGCGTGGCGTGCTGATGTTTTCGGTCTTTCTCTGTAACTTGTGGAACCGATTGCTGCTCATGGAGGAGGTAAGAGTTCCCTTCCTCTGCCGGACTGCACAGAGTAGACTTTACTGTTTTTGATAAACGTCACATATTCGTACTTAGATTACAGTGAAGCTGCGGTACATCTCAGAAACAGCGTCTGGACGGCCACATGTTTTTGCTGTCGCTGTGATGGTGTTTTGAGGGAAAGCGCTGCTCTGGCGGTGTTGCGACTCGAAGCAGGAAGCAGTAAGCCAAGACTCCAGAAGCTGCAGGAGCTCAGGCATTGATCAGCATCTGTTCTCTCCACTTCTCCGTCATTCCATCTTCTGCCTCCATCTGCTTTTGTTTGCTGCATTTATTTATTTATTTATTTTTGGAGGGGAGGAGCTTCCTTGTCTCTCTGCTTCTCCTTCCGCACCATGCTCTCTATCTTCCATTAGCAACTCTCTTCACTACAAGCATTTGTTCATGCTGCCATTAATGTTTAACTCCTATTAATTAACAATTTTCTTGACTATTATCCCATCACTTTATTGCCTGTTTTGCAGGCTCACTGTGAAGTAATGACCTTCCTCAAAGGGGGCAAGCCAAGAAATAATTCCCCAAAGCGATCATCACATTAGAGCGAGGGTGCTGCTGATTTATCATTCAAGCTCTGCTTGTCCAGCTTGTTTCGTGGGTGAACTTCATGTGCAGGCACTTTAGTGTAACTGAAACACAGTTAAAATGAAAGCTGGAGGCCATGAGAGCGGGAACACATACAGTACAGGCAGCAGATGAAGCGTGCTGATTTTGGGTTTATGTTCCTTATTGTGCTGTGTAATTGTTTTTCTTCTTTCGGCAATGTTCACGACATGTTCCCCCGTTTGAAGCCCTTATCTCCTCGGACATCAAAGCTTTCCACTAAACAGAACAAGCCTCCATCCACTTCCTGTTCACTTGAAGGACTCCTTTGTTGCTACAAACATATGTGCCATCTGTGCTTTTGTCTCTAAAAAATCAAAAATTCAGAACTTTGTTGGTGTGTAACTGGTGGGGATGTTAAACAGTCTACAGTATCAGCAGCTTCATCCATAATTCTGACATGATGAAGCCTTGTGAAGCTGATTTTGTTCCTTTTGAAAGGCAGATTGGACAGATAGAAGTCACAAAACTTTGCTCTTAAAAGGCATGCAGCACTGCTCAAAAGATCTGAGACACAGCAGAGGCTGCACAGAACTGAGTGCACGCAGGAAGGATCACAGTGAACACTGATCTGTTGCTTTTGGGAAGGTATAGGAAATCAAGATTTTCTACCTCTGACCGAAATCCGCTGTGCATTAAACAGTGCGGGGGGTTGTTTTAGTAGGGGGTATGATGCTTCAGGCAAACCGCGAAATGAAATGAAACCTGGGGATCCCAGCCTGAGTAGCAGACTGGCGAATTTGAAGATTTCTCAAGCGTAAAAACAGTTCACAGCAGTTTATAGTACTCTGACTCAGGATTTTATAAGTCTGGAAAGTTATCACCGCTGCATAATTATTGCAAGCTAAACCCTCCCCAAACACCAGTCGTCCATGGATGCTGTTTTCCGAGGGAAATCTGGTTGTGGCTCTTAAAAAGAAATCCCCTTTATGTCTAAATTTGATTGAAAAGTGAAAGGTCAGCCAGTTACAAAGACTTGAATTCAACCTCATTTCACATTAATTCACTGAGCAATTTTCTGTTGATTAGAGCTCTAACGGTGCTCTAAATGCTGCACAGCTATCAAGGCAAAAATTAGGTTTGGTTCAAAGGTTTAGTACACATATAAAGCACATGTAGCTATTTGACAAATGTACTTCTCTTTATTTCTCTTTTAATAAATTTGATTCGACTTGGTTTTGATCAGAGAGCTACGCACTTAAAAATGCATTTTAAATGGAAAATTGCAAGAGTATGTCTATTACATACACAGAACTGCTCTTTACCATTGGTTTCTCTGTCACTGGGAGTTGCACGGTGAGCACTTTTGGACACTGTAAGCTTATCATTCCCACAAGGTTTGGTGGCACGGTGGTCTGGTTATAAGCACCAAGAATGATTTGTCTTCTTTGGATCTTTGAGTTTGAGATATTGTTTCTCTTTCAAACCGAAACTATGCAAAACTCAGAGCTCAAGTGCACATTTGGCATTTCTGTGTCGCAATTTTCTCCTCGTTGATCTGCCAGCATCTTGTATGCCAGTTACAATATTGGAAAGAGAAGCATGCCTAATGGTCACGAAGACCCAATTTTAGCATGTATGCAATACTTAATTAGTGTTATGTTGCTGTTTTAATATCTTAATGTGCTGGTTGATTGGTATGGCACAGGATCTCTGGGGGCTGTGTTGAGGATGCTGGCAGTAGATGTTTCGGAGGTTGTGGGCTGCAGACAGGCCCTTCTTGGACTGGACTTGTTCCAGTGTGTTCCACGTAGTTTGAAGCTGGGTTAACAATTCAAGATCTTTGTTGGGTTTTCTGTGGTATTCCTGAGCCGCTTGCAGTGTGGCGGGATGCATTATCGAGGTGGGAGAGGCAGCTTCCATTAGGAAACACCATTGTGGGGTGTGTCTAGTCTTCGGGAATAGTTACATGAACTCAGAAAATAGACATTTCCCACTGAAAACCACTGCACTGTAATGACTTGCTGAATATTTACTGGTCAACAAGTTTAATGTTGTGACCTCCACCTGTGTGTAAATGTTTCTTGGGCTCTTTGGGCTTCGTCAAATTCATTTATGGTTACCATATGACCTCTCTTAAGTTAAACTGAATGTATAGAGAAGGGAAACCATTTAATACTGACATGCAATGGAAATCTGGTTGAGCAGAGGGAATGTTTCATCCCTTTCTTTGAGCCTCACTTTCACATTTTTAATTCCACCAGATTGTTTAAATGTTCTCATATGAGGACCTACTGGTTGGAATTAGTTATTCCACAAAAAATTATGTGGATTATAAAACAAATCTTAAATATAAAATCAACGAGCCAGTAAGCATGGGGTCAGCAACAGGAACAGGTCTGTGGATCTTTACAGGGATCTTTACTGAAGTAAAAGTCTCAAATAATAGTTATTGCACTTCCAAAGTACCACATAACACCTCACACATTCAGAAGATTAGAGGGCTGATCTGTAGGCGATGACGAACAGGAGAAAAGTTTTTGAATGTATAGAGTAATTTGTCTTCAGATCTCTCTGGTAAAGCTGAAGAGTTCCAGCTTCCTGAGAGGCAGATACACTGCATGTGGTTCACTGTGTGGTTTCCACAGCAGTCTTCGTCAGTCTGTGCACATTAGGAACTGAACCTGAACTAACTATTGAGGCCTCAGTTTTCCATGCAGATGATTTCACTCCTTTGTTTAGATAGTGATTGATACAAATCAGTCAGCAAGTATCATGACTTGCCCTCTTTAAGACAACAACTAATTTTCTGTGCTTCTCATGTAGTCATCTAAACTTTTCCACTGGTTACTGTTACCAGACTGCATCCAACATACATCATGAAAGTTTAAGAGCATTTGATTCAGCAGATAATGCAGATAAGGAGAGACACTATGCATTATGAGCAGGTGCGCTATCCTTGTTGCCCTTCATAGACCCATTAGACTCCTATAAGCTCCAGTGGTACCAGAATTTGTTCAAACCTTGTATTGAGTGAGAACAAATAGATGGGGTTAACCCCTGAAAATCTGTCACACTACAGATTCACATATAAAAATCCTTTTAATAGAAGAACAACTGTTAATAAAAAAAAACTTTGTTGATTGTTGAGATCTGGATTTATACAACTCACATCTCTTCAAGTATCTCTGCTCTATCCTCTAATCCCTTTATCTCACAGACTGTGCCTACTCCAGTCACAGGTGACATAGTCTCCAGTTTCACTAAAGAAAATGTTGTTTTTCCTTTCTCTGGAGATGACAACATTAGCAAAGTTTTCCCTTAGTTGGTAGAGCGAGAGTTCCAGCTAACCCTCTGCAGAGGATTATCTCTTTCTCAATGCAGCACTTATCTTTGAACTAAACCTGTATGTACGCACACACTCCAGTGGGCCACCTGTTTTTCTCTCAGGTGCACACACACACACACACACACACACCTCTGGCACCAAATTTCTTTCACAAACTTCAAACACCGGCCTTCATACGCTTGCACCGTCTGTGGAAAAGGCCTGTTTTCAGCTCAGCCGGGGGTATTGCGGCAGGTATTAAGAGGTGGCCGAAGGGTTAATATTGGAGGCTGAATGAGGCAATCTGCAGCTTTTACATACCGCTGAGGAGAAGAGAGCGACTTGGCATCATTTCATGGGTCACTACATCTGCAGAAATTAGATTGGAAGCAGTATTCTAAGCACTGTGGAATATCAAGGTGTGTGTGAGTTTGTGTGAGTGTGTTCAAGTCTAAGAGCCAGCTCAGCAGGAGACGACGTCTGCAAAAAGCACCAAGAGACTCAATCATCAGTAACAGCAAAAGCACTTCAATTTATCCATCCAAATCCATCAAAATCAGTCGAGACGTGTTGAGTCATCAAAGCAAATCCAAGTGAGAAATTCTGTTTCTTGCCTCTCGTTTGACTTATGAAGGTCATAAACTGACATTAATTTCATTTATCCCTTGAATTGTGGGGATATAGTCTTTGCCGCTGGACAGATGAAGAAGAACTACTGTAGGGACTCTCTCTGAGCACGTTTGTGTCATTTTGTTTAAAATACCCACTTGTTGCTGCTTAGGGTTTGTATTTTGATCAACAGCACCAGGACACTGCAGCAACACAGCTCTTTAATATAATGCTAAACCCCCTTAGCACATGATTATATTTCTCATTTTCACCTGAAAAAGCAGCACATAATTCAAGTCAAGAATAGCCGCGAGGCCAAACCGAGCAGCATTAGGCTCTACTTTTATGAGACTGTTGTTTATAGTCTGATAAATCACCGTCCCTGAGTAAGAGTTCAGCCCAATCCAAGCTGTGACTTAGAGAAAAACAGAGCAAATATAATAAGGGTCAGCACCAGCGTCATCAAACCTGTTAAAATTTTTCAATTGCAGCTTTACCAAAGTCGATGTAAGAGAAACCTGCTGTGCCCTTTTTAATCACAGCAGTACTGGGTGGCCTCTGCGTTGAAAGCTTGAATAAAGTGAGCTTGTGTTGTTTGATACGGCGGTGATCTCCAGGGTTTACAGACAGAGGCTGAAATTTGCAGGTATTTTGCACATAAAAGCATCGGACAAGTTTTGATCTGATCTAAGAAAACTAAAGTCTTTAGGATTCATTTTCTGCCATGTGTGTCAGTGCACAACACACAATGACTTTCACAGGAATTCCTGTAGATGTTTTGAGGTTTTTTAGTCTCAAACTGCCCAAGCAAGCAGCCGTCATCCCTGACAACAGATTAATGTTTGACCGCAGTAGAAGAAGAAGAACCTGAACTCGTTCTTCCTGCACTTCTTTCAGTCTCACGTACTTTTCTTTGGACCTTTGTACATGTTGTTCAGCCAAGTACAATAATCAAAGAATCGCTTCTTATGATGATTTTTGCAGTTTTAGATGTACATGGAGACTCACTTTGTGACAAGAGGCCAAATGAATTTAAAGGAACCACCTTCTAATTTCTGAAACGGTTTTTGTTAGCATGTGGCTAAAATGCAGTGGAAAACTGAATAGTTTATACTGCCCTGGTGGACAGTGGTGACTCATTAAGAAAAAAACCCATCACAAAAATATGGAGATATATAACAAAAAGGGTACAGTTTGTTCATACAGTACAACATGTGCTGCCTTCATGTGCCTACCAGAATCCATCTTGTGGTCAAACTTCTTTGTATGGACGCCGCCAATGGAGTCTATGGACAGACCAAAGGTTGTTTTAAGTGACGTCTCAGGCTGGAGCTTGGAATCCGCCACTCGCAGCGCCAGTTTGTGCTTCCCTGACCAATTTGCATAGATTTCCTGCCCTGGTTTAACAATTTGGTCTGACAATTCGGCTTCATTCACACATCGTCACATCACAAGCACTCTTGTCTTGAGTAAGAAAAACAAGCACTCACTCCTTAGCTAGCTCTTTAATCAGAAAGTCATTGAAAAATGTCCTTTCTTACTCTCTGCACCAATCACAACGATTATCTCCTTACACAGACCAAAGTTTTTACAAGTTTCTTGCGAGGCAGAAGTTGAGTCAGCTGCTTCCATCTGGTGTCTTGGGGCTAATTGGTAGGTAATTCATCACCGGTCGGCCATTTTAGATGGGATGTGAGATCCGAGCTTCAGCGGCGCCGAGCGTGCCTGTTCAGAAGTATGAGATTAAAATCTGCTGCATGCAGGCCACAATATGGAAGAACATCAACAGTGACAGATGGGCAGATGATGGGGACTGATCGGAAGCTGGGCTGAAAATGACTGGGTGACGAGCTCGGAGCCAGCACCGACGCTCGCGCCAGCCAAAAGCAGCTTCCTGTACAACGGCTCAACGTAGCCAATGAAAACATCTCGCACTAGTGAAGAGCCGTCGGTTTGATTCACAGACAGAGCTGCATCTCTGGCTCCGCTTATCCTCATGAAAGAAAAGTAAAGCATGCTACATGATAGCACATAAAACCATTTCTACAGTCTGAAGTGTGAGTCCTTGTGGATAACCAGAAGTAACTCTGACGGCTAACGGCTCTTTCATAAAATAATAAGTGGATTTTAAAGGATTGCCACAGCAGAGGAACATTTTCACAATGCAGAAATTATGTAATTTGATACCACGGGAACAAGTGTTTAGTGTTGGTGGCTGGGAGTACTTATCATTGATGATGACTTGCACCTCAGAGAAAAAGGATGGATAGGCAGAAAGTTAGGAAAGTATTTTGAGTTTGTTTTTTCTTCCTTGCACGAAAATCTGTTGATTTCAGTTGATTTTTATTCTTTTATTTAACAATGATTTTTCCTTTCCGTCTACCTGGCATGCAGATAACTGAAGAGCTTTTTTAACTGTAGTGTAATTACTGAATTTAGTTATAACTAGTAGTTAAATTGATGGATTACTGAAAAGTATTGTGTTACACTTAAGAAAGCTTTTCAACATGGTATTGTGACTTAAGTGTCGAGAAATAGAGCTAACATATTTATTTATCTAATATTATTTTATTTTAATAGTCCAATTAAACCAGTTGAGGTCTTTAAAGCACGGTAAAAGCTAAATTCTGGGAAAAAGAAAAAAAGAATGTAGAAAAAAAAAATTAAATAAAGCTGATATAACATGATGAAAAGCTAGAAATGACTTTCACAGACAAATAGGAATTAGAACCACACAGACATGACATTACTGACAGTACTGTTTTTATTACCATTAGCGCAATATGTGTGGGACAACTAACAGTTATAACATTGCATTTTTTTATTTTCCTAATGAATTAATAATACAACATCCTGATTCTTTTATTGTCATAATAAGTTACATTAATAATATTAATAATGATTGTAACAATGTTGAGGTCATTATAAATATGTTTGCAGCTCTGCCGTTTAGAATTTTAATATAAAAAGTATATATAAAATTTCAGTTCAAATTAAATTAAAAATAATTTAATTGTAATTAAGCCCTGAAATATGCCAAAAAAAGGGTCAAATATGCCCTTTAAAAACAGACGGTTTCCCTTACTATTATTCTGTAAACAGCTTAGATACAGATAACAGCTCAGTTGAAAATGAAAATGTAATATTTAAAGTTTCAGGGTTTACAGGGAAACTAAGTAACAAAAATGAGGATAAAAGTGTTAAAAATATAAAGTTACCTTAACACAGAGACACAGATGGTCTCCAGTCTAAAATGTAACGCTGAAATAGAGGAAAAAAAGAAAGACGAGGAGGAAAAACTATGTATTAAAGTATTTTTTGTAAATTAACAGTAATTTGTTTGTTGTGGTCCAGGAAATGGGCTGCCTGTATCTTGTAATGTAATTTCTTTTTTTAAATTAAAAGCCGGAAAGAATCAGAAAGAGTCTTTTTTAAAATTTTACTACAGCAGCATTTGTTTGTACCTGGACCGGCTGAGATGGGGACTATGCTGTTTTCACTGAAAACATCTCAGGAAGTTCGTCATCACAATTACAGTTACAAATCTTGTCAAACTTCCACTAAAATAACAGGACCGATTCAGAGGTGTTTTTTTTTTTTAAATATATACACGAGAAAAAGCTTTTGTGGTCGGGCCCACTCAACATCAGATTGAGGTGTTGGTTACACGTAGTTTAATCTGAGTTTGACAGACAGACAAACAGCCGTGTTGCTTAAAAAAAGTTTCCTTCCTTTTTTTGCTTCCTTATCATCATCTCTCCTCATGATGGGGAATTTGTCCCATTTCACCACAAACCCTGTTAGTGTCAGAACATCTGTCTCTCCGTGAAGTGAATCATGAGAGCGTCCCTCTGACCGCAGGCCTCCACAAAACTTCCCGTATGTATACACCCTGAGAGTTTACCAGAAAGACTAAATGCAGAATCAGCAAGAAATGTCCTCCCATTAACTCATGACTGCGAAGGAGGCAAACAGATCAGGCAATAATCACATTATCAGGTTAAAAAAAGCCCCGTCATATACGGCATGATTACATAAACCACAGCAGACATATGACACAGTTGTTTTTCATAATAATCCCAGGCAGCACCGAGCAACAGAGGTAAATTCTCCAGATCTATGAGTGTGTATAAAAGAACGTCCTCGTGCTTAACGCCTCTCTAACAGAAAGTCAGCTTTATTATTTACCACGAGGCAGCGCAGTCTCTCACACTCTCAAATGCTTTTAATTCCTTCATTTCCTGGGAGGCCTTTGATGCTTTGAAGGAGCTGCAGAAAGTGTTCCACTGACAGCTTCTAAACAGCGATAAAGATGGAAAAAGCCAAAGTGCTGGAATCCTTTAAAGACTTCAGACTCGTTTTTTTTAAGTTAATTTGATCAGCTGTCAGCTTTTATCGGAGACAGAAAACATGGAGAGTCGTTGTGCGTCATTAACGTGACTCGTTGTTTTAGAAGTCAGACAGTGTTTCGGCCCGCTGATCGTGAAGTGATTGGCTAATTTGAACTAAAATGAACACCTGAAAGCTTAAATGAGTTTGAATATTTGGATTTGCGTTTTTTAAAATGGATAAAAACTTCATGTCAAGCATCATCACTGGTGAGGCGAGTCAGCTCGCAGCTGTGACTCAGACCAAACAGCGTCCCAGCCTAAAGACAGTGCACTCATAGGACCGTGCACCATTTGTGGCATTTGTGTGTTCTCACTCAGCAACCCTGAAATAGATAAGTGAAAAAAAATGGATGGATGGAAACTGAGTTGGGGATTTTCCTCAAAAACTCAGAAATACAAACCCCCGCCTCCCTGCTTTTGTCCAAGTTTCCCTTCATAAACAGGCAGCGAAGTGGACAGCTGTCTCCAAAGCAACCATCCATTTATCATCATCCTCCACACATCTTCATCAAGTACAGTATCGCCTGGGAATGATGCAGGATCCTCAGTGTGTGTCACTGATGGATAAGAACAAATAGATAATTTGTGCTTCCGTCTTTCTTTTGCCTACAAATAATACTCATCTCAGTGAGCCTTTCCCTCTGCACAGATGAAGGCAGCCTTTTCTTCCTCTGACTAACTCCAAACAGATGTGGTTGAAAGAAGAAGAAAGTCTAACCAAGTGACTCGGTGTAATTATCTAATATTTTATGTACCTCAGCAGATATCATTTTTTACACATTATAGTGTAAATTAGCAGGTGACTTGCTGTCAGCTCAAACACATCAGGACCTTCACGTTCATCTGCTGTTTTTAAAAATTCAAATTACTGTCCTGCAGCATCGTCTCACTGCAGTTCATCAAATAGTCACAAAAATAGTCTAGACTTTTGCATTCATGGTTCCAGTTTAATGGGAAAAAAATGTATCCCAAATGATCTTGTTAAAATATTTAAATTGAAGTTATTGGCAGAACATTAATATTTTTATAAACTGACATTTGGACCTTAACATGACCGCATTTATTATGCGTGCATAATCCAAACTCACCTCCGAGGACTTTCCAGTCCTGATAAAGTCACATCCCCGCCCTCCCCCTAAAAAATACGAACGCTACCTATTGTATATAAAAAGCTGCATTTATCCACCTTGCACCTTTGACAGCACTCTGTTCATTGTGTAACCTCCAATCGGGACAATACGCTGGGCTCTGCAACCTGTAATCGAAATATTCACCCGTGATTGTGCGAAGTGGCACGATTCCATTCAGCTTCACAATCACCGTGCTGCAGGAATAATCAGCCAGAGCGTTTAATCAGCCGTCATTGTGCTGCTCTCTATTGTCCGAGCCGTTTCTGCCAGGGAGGTAAATGACCATCAAACCTGGGAGGAAATCTGTCATTAAGTGTCACAGAAGAAAAGCTCAGGTGGAAGGAGTGAAGCGCCATCGTTACGTAGCGTTTGATCACAATGTGACTGCATAATGAAAATGCTAATGGGGTCCCGGTTCCAGTGATTCGCTTTAATTTTTCTTCTTTTGACGCAGCCTCGGGAACTTTAGTCCATTTGAGTTTCCCTGCCACATGCAGGTCATCAGAAACTTCTCGACTCACAGGTGCAATCTGAACTTTTGTGCGAAGGAAAGTTGTAGAGTGAATGAATTATGAAAATCGTGGTGTAAAAGCAGAAAGGCGAGAAACCCTTGAAAGTGTATCGAGCTGAGCATGAATAAGTCATTCCGGGTTCAACTTTGTCCCATTTGAAAGTTTTTCCAAGTGCACAGCTTTGCCTGTGACTGTTTTTAATCCTGGGACTTGTATATATACTATAGTTTCCAGATCAACTGATGAAAACTACTTTTTTTTTTTTTTCTGGGGAAACACACTCCAAACATAATGGTCCAGTTGTGCTGCTGATGGCTTTCTGCAATCTGTCCTTTTTATCACGATTTAAAGCCTGTGATCCACATTGCTTATTGTCCTAACTCCATTCATTTCCTCAGCTCATCAGTAAGTCTTTTATTCTGTCCCTTTACATGTATTTAAGAAGCCTTTTAGCTCGAGTACCTCGCTTATTCAACAGTATTGATTTCATCTCCATACGGCGACCTTATGAACTGACAAATCCCAGGCGTGCCTGTTCCAGCGGGCCAGTAAGAGTCAGCGGGACACGACAAACTCTGGTTTGTCTATAGCTGCTCTGTCAGCCTGTGTTTGGTCTCCGAGGGCCTACGGTTCATGGCTAAGACGCCAAAGCTTGTCTTTACCGTAAAGGCGGTGGTTAGCAAGGAGAATGCTTGTTGGGCCTGCTTTGTGTTGTGTCCCCGAGATAACGCGCTCTGACGGCCTAACACAATCCAGCTGCCACCCCTGCAAGGAAACACAGGCACCGTCTCTGCTGCTCTCTTTCACTTTTTTCTATTCCTGCCTTTCACGTTAGGCCGTCTTTGCTAAAATACAGGATTTGTTGTTCATAACCTCGGAGATAAATTCTGTTCTGTGGTTTGTCTTTAGATTTACTGTACACATGGGATCCTCTGTGGCCGCACAGCTGCACGCTTAACTCAGCCACGCAGTGCACTTCATCCATCCGTGGTGAGCAGGCGCACTAAACTGCAAAGCGAAATGCAAGCCACGGGGGGTGAAGCCCGTGGCCCGCCGTGGACAGCTCTGCTCAACGGCGATACTGAGAGGGACAATGTTTACGCTCCAAAGAGGAAGAGGGTCTAAGTTTAGGAAGTGAACGGGCCGGCTGGACACAAACTGTAGCAGAATGGTGTTTCCTTTGTTTGAGTCGGCTCTGTCTGTATCCAAGGCCAACGAGGGAGGGAGCAGCAGCGGCGGAGTAATGAGAGCAACTCGCTTCCTCTTAATTATCCAATAAAGTCTGCTTTTTACCTCAGCGCGCCCACCCATCCAGTTCAAGAGCACTTACACACGCCTTATTCCTGCATCTTTTTTGTCTCTGTTGCCACCTCTGTTTCTCACTTACACACGAACACACACACACACACACGAACACACACACACACACACAAATACAAACAATCTGGACTTTTCTGCGCCTGTGAGGTGTAAATGGCGGGTAATGGTGTGTGTCAGACCTGCGTAACAGCTCATTAGGCCCGTTCAGTGAGTTAATCTGATCTAACGTCTCTCTTCCTCACTTTAAAAACCCCACCAGGCGTCTCCTGGCTCAGACTTAGCAGAGAGCGGGAGCTGAGAGGTGGAGGGGGATACGGGGAGGCGCATCCCCAGATCATCCAGCAGCGCCATGCACCCGCCTTGACACCTTCCCCGGCCCAAACCGCTTCCATGTGTCCCATCCGAGGGGTGGAACTGCTCCATTCTCTGAGACGTTGGCGGGTTGCGTCCTGTGCAGCATCAGCTTCTTCTTCGAGGGGGGGGGTGGTCACGATGACATGACATGCAGCCTGTCAGGATAATTGGAGAGTTTAAAAATGCAGGGATGACTCACACAGCAGCGCCTGTTTGATTCTGATTCTTGCACACAAACACATGCGGCGCTCCCACCACACGCCGCCTGGATGTATAGGCTGAGAATCAAACAGCAAGGCGAGCCTTTGAGGGTTAAGTGCTTTCAGACGGACGGATTCGGTTTCAGTGCAGCCGATGTATATTTTTTAAGGGGGCCGAGCGCTGGACACGCCGGTGCTGCGAAATGTCTAGGAATGCGTTCCTAAAAAAATACAAAGGCGTAATTATCTTTATTACAGGTGGGTCCATTTATTTGTAGAAAGAGAGCAGACGAGGGGAGAAAGATATGCTGACGGACAAATAATAACAGAATGGGATAACTTAAATACTTCATCATAGTTATTACATAAATTAAAAATAATTAACATTATACAACGCAGCCAAGAAGGCTTAATTACCCCAAAAGGGGTAAATGGAGGTTCAGTTCTGGTTTAACTTCTACACATCCACCAGATCACGAGCACAAACACACGTAGTGTCGGGAAGTATCAGCCGTCTCGATGATTCCCCCTTCCACATCCATCGAAGGCTGGATCTGGGTAGCCAAAGCAAGGATGTGAAAAGATCAAAGCTCCAAGAAGCGTTTTATTTCTTAAGCCTTCATCAGGGGAGCGTCGACCTTTTCAGGTCTTTCTCAACGTTACAGTAAAGGTGTTGAATGTAAACTTAATATGAGGATTAAGCATTAAGATCCTATAGTTGGGGATGAAATTCAGGGTCAGGATTAGGCATTGTGCTCCTGTTTGTGCCTCAGACCCTTTTAAATAAAGACTCAGTCATTTGTTTTGGCATTACATTTGGGATTTACCAAAAAGTGAAAGATTTGTTTTCTTAAAAAAGCTAGACATTAATCTTAAACTACACTGGTTTACCAGTGAGCTGGTAATTATTTTTTTTTTTTTTATCCAACAGGGTGAGAAAAAGTAGGCTGTAGATGAGCAAAAGGAAAAAAAAACCCTCTTTTAGTAGTTCAAGCGCTCCAGAAAGTAAAATAAAATGAGACAGTAAATGGCTTTGGCATTAGAGTATGTTGGTTTTACAGTAACAGTGTTGTAACTCCTCACCTGTAGGCATTCATAATGACACTACTTTGAAAACAGAGCAGTAGCAGTCATGTCAGAGCCGGTCTGTTGGTCTTGTTGTGCAGAAATTGGCTGCAGATCAGCAGGGTGCCCAGTATGGGGCACTCTACAGGTTTTCCTCAATGAATAGTAAGCAAATGAATCTCATCTGCTAAAATGATTTACACCTACTTCTACACAAAAGAAATCCCGCGCCATATTTTCGCTTTCACACTCGTGTTTAGTGTTGCTAACACACTGATTAGTTAAGGGTTTATGAGAGGCAACGTTTCTGTAATTCTTTGGAAATGTGTCACAACTTTTTGGTATGACACAAAGAAAACCAATCATTTTATTCTGTTTATGACACAATGGGAGTTAAACTTTCTCAAAATACAATTTAAGTTAATCAGTCTCCTCTCCGTTCGGGTCAGGTTGCTATGGTTTTAAATCTTTCTGTTTGCGATTAATGGTAATTACCTGTGATTAATCCGAAAAAAATTGCAAATCTTTTGCCATCTACATGCACAGAAATTAAAATTATTGACGTTACTCTAAGGCTGTGATTTAACTCCAGAGTAACAGGGGCACTCAGCAACGTGAATTCATTCGCCTCCTGCAAAGAGACTCATCCCAGATGAGTTTGAGACTGTGGCTGCTTGCAAACCTTCACTAGTCTGTCTGAAGGTGACAGCAGTCAGTCTTTTGAAAAACAAGTTGGCTCCAACCAGGTTCAACTGACTTCCAATCACCAGTGATCATCCAGAGGTTCATGCTACTCTGAACAAAATAACATTAAAACATTGAGAAGGACCAATTGAATCTATTCTGCTCAGCTAGGCGAAGGTCCCCTGATCTCTGACCAAAAGCGACATCTACAAAAACCTTCACAGGGGTCCCATATGTTTCAACGTGTAATCAACCGGATCTTTGGGGTGTGTATGTGGGAGGTAGACGGCTTTACCTCATACCGTCCCCAGTTCACTCTCGTAGTATTTTCATACATAACTGTCTCACCATTTATTATCTGAGCCGGCCAACTGTTTATTTTCTAGCTCAGTTTCTTTGTGTGGGCGTATGCACGGTAAATGAGGTTAATACAATTCTGCAAGCAATGATGTGGTGACTCAGTACAATAGGTTGGCAGCGCAGTTTGTGTGTGTTTGATGGCGGTCGGTGAATTGTTTCAGGGGCATTTGGATGGTGGAATAATTGCTTCCAGAGATCCCTGTGGAGTAATTGCTCTTCCTCCACCCCAAATCTTTACCTCCTTCTGAGAATCTGCTGCCCACCACCACTTTACAGAGATCCTTGGTCCAGAGCGACCGGCCAAATTATTTTCTCCCAGAAAGAGAGAGAGGTGGAGGAGCAGCAGCAGCGGTTAGGGTGGAGAGGCTGATTGCATGGCTCACACTTCAGAGTGGGTTTGATTTTCTCTACTGTGTACTGCGTGTCTGTGTGGGTTTGTAAGTGTCCACCTGCAAAGCGAAGGAGTGTGTATTCTCACAGTTCGGATTAATTAACGAGCAAGAAAAATCCACTCGGAGTGATTGTGAGGAAATTGTCCTCAGCTGCACATTCAGACACATGCTGCCCCTCATCCAGAAATCAGTCAGGGGTGAGATTTACATTCCAGACATCCACTTCAGACCACGTCCAAATGATCCGAAAACTCTCTGGGAATGGACCTGCGGCCGCTCGCACGTGCACCCGCGGCTGAAGGGCTTCCCGTGGTTTTAAATGACTACCTCCCAGGAATATGTTTCACTCTTTTCCTGGGAAACATGCATTTCTCACATGTTAGCAGTCTGATTTTTTGGAAAAAAAAAAAAAAAAAGATAATGCAGATGATGTGTGTTTATTCTCCCTTCATAATATTTTTTTCTTTTCTTTGTAGTATAATTACATGGTAATGTTTTTTGGTAGAGCAACTCCCTTTGCTGCAAAACTGCTAACGTCTTTGAGGTGAGAATGAAAAACAATCCGACCACAGAGCTGTTTGATGTTTTTTCAGCACATCCTGTTTTAGTAGAAGGACAATCTGTTGTAGTCTAGCTGGAAGTTTCTTGTTTTGACACTCACTCTGTTGCATTAGTTCAGTCTTCACCTGTCGAGTGCTGCTCTCCACTTTGATTTTGTGTTCAAGCCTCCATTTTTTGTACCAGATTTTACCATCTGCTTAAAAAACTAATGGCTCAGTCAGGCTACAGTAAAACACGTTGGAAGCCTCCTTACAAAATTCACACTTTATTTTTCACACGAGCGACATCCTCAACATCAACATCACCACTTTCGATTGCAATGTGATTGCACAGGTCGCCTGGTGGGAGGCAACCTGTAGTGGATACGGTCCTTCCAAACTGAATGGAAAAAGGCATGGCAGGGGAAAAAATAAAAATGGGCATGCAAGCTAGCGGTGGATAGGAGTCCTGCTACACATCCAAACCAAAGAAGCGAGTATCCAGGAAATTGTTCTGTTGTTGACAAAAACAATATTAATATTTATTCCTTTTCAATATAAAAAGTGCTTTTCCTTATAAAAGCTCACTGGGCTCTACTTCACCGTTGTTTCGACACTCATTGGGACCCTGATACTGATAGGAGGTGCAAAAAGGAGGAAAAAGAGGAGGAGATCAGGGAAATCAGACAGCTAGAGAGAGAAGGTGTCTGTGGGTGTCTGTGTATCTTTTTTAGTAAGGTACAACCTCTCCATTTTGAAATATTCTGTGCTCATGTATGGACATGTTCCCGTATGATTTGTCTAATTATTTTTTAAAAAATGTCTGATCCTGAAAATAAGCTGCCTAGGGCCCATCAAACGCTCCATGAGCCGGGCATGCCAACTGTAGATTTGAAAGCATGTTTTCATTTAAAAAAAATAATAAGCCAGTCTCCAGTGGACATTAGAGGAACTGCAGTCGGCCCTGGTGGTTTGGATGTGCACCATCTATGCAGCTTTGGCACTTTTGAGTCCACGTATAGATAACAGACACAGCTGCTTAATTTCTGCTCAAAAGACCAAAACTAAAAGAAGTTAGATGAAGCGAAGACCGTAAAGAGAGACAGAAAGGAATGTCGACTTGAGCCAGTACACATAAAAACAAAGAGGAAAATGAAAAAGTAAAAGAAGCGAAAAGAGAGAAGAAGAATGCAGCTGAGAGATTTTGATGGGCTGTCTCTGTGGGCATTCAGCTGCTAGTTCAGCTGTTGGATGAATTAGGGAGAAAGGTCTGAAAATCATTAGCACTTTTTGCAGGCGGGTAGGCTGAGGCAATAAATATAAAGAAGTGGTTTCAGCTAACAGGCACATCTCATACTCGGGCAGCTGAAAGTGATATTGCTATATTTAAGACAACAATGCATAATGAAATAAGTGCTGCTTAAAGAGGTGGTCTCTGAGCATGCTGGAGCAATTTTCTGGGTGGAGGAGTAAATCTGTGTTTTTAGTTAGTTTGTTTTTAGGGGAAGGTGGCGGTGTGGGTGCGTACATCCTGTTATCTGGTAATTGCTGCATGTGCATGCACTTAAGGCGGCTCCATTCGGTTTTTTATATTCCTGATGTTCAACGTGGAAAGGCGTTTTGGCCAGTGGTGAAGAGAACCTACAGAGGATCTTCAGTGATGATTACAGAGAGTTATATTGCAGCTTTTAGTGGGCTTATTAGGCCATTACAGGCGTGCAGGTTATTTGTTCCTTCCAATAAAGTTCCCAGAGTTTGTATCCAAATGCTGAATGCTAGGTTGCAACCACTTAACTGTAATATGCTTTAAAGCAGCCCCTAAATGGTGTTTTCTGAGCACTCAGTGTACTTGCACACTACAAGCCACGTTCATCCATTCATGCACATTCATGCACAACTTTTGCATCAGGAGCATTTTGTTGTCCAGTACAGCCACAGCCCGTCCTAAAAGGATTTGTAAGGATACGGAGATTTATTGGCTGATACTTCCATTCTTGTTACTGTCAGTCAGTGGCTAAACATTGTGATGTTTATGGCTGCAAGACTTTGTCCAGGCATCCATCAGGTCAACATTCCAGATTCCAGAATATATTGCACATGGATAAAAGCTATTGCACAGATTTAAAAACTATTTCTGTGCAGCGTTCGGTGTTTTGGTGGCTTTCTAATAAAAATGGCTAAAGATTTATCGTCTGATGATGAGGTTTACCTCTTTATATCAACTGATCAGAGGTTTACAAATCCACCTTCATATGGATTTTTTAGCTTTTTGAAGCTTCCACCGATCATTTTCTACCACTTAATGGGTTTGGCTTATGCAGCATAAGTGAAGAGCCTTCATCTCCCCAGCAAAGTCTTTCTAGTGTTCCCTGGGTTCACTCCAGGAAACGTTCCCACTTGTGCAAACCAGAAAAACCTCATGTAGGAGGGTCCAGGGGGCGTTCTTGTTAATTGTGTCCCATTCATTATTCTTTATTTATACAGGTAAAAGGAGGGATCTCACCTGGAGCCACAAAAACTTCCTTCCTCCCTGGTGAAGAAGACACATCACCACCTCTGTTTTTTCCCAGGGTTAGGGTTATTCTATGGAAGTGTGGTGGAGAGCGTCCTGTGCTGCTGCATCTCTGTGTTTCATGGCAGATCCCCTGTGGCAGAGAAGAAGGTTCTGCTGAGGGTGGTGAAAGCTGCACTGAGGAATGTAGAGAGCACATTCTCCACCACCACCACCACCATGGGACATCTACACCAGCAGATGCAGGAACAGGGCCCTACTCAGCCAGGACCGACACCATTTCTCCCCCTCCCCTCGAGCAGGAGTTTGCACAGCATCAAGAGCAGAACCACCAGACGGAGGAACAGCTTCTTCCTGGAGACTGTTGAACTCTGGTGGTGCTCTCTCAGCCACAGATAAGTTTTGTGCTATCAAAAGCACATAAGGATAGGATATAAATGAGAATCCTTGAAAGAAGACTCAGAGATACTTGAACTCCTCCGCATGAAGCAGTGCCTCATTCCCATCCTGGAGTTGATGCTCCACCTTTTCCTGCCCTCAGATTTGGGGAAGCAGCTTCACCTTTGCAAGCAGCCAAAGCCGAACAAAGTAAATAACAGAATTTATGAGTTTATTAAAAGTTAGTGTCAAAGACCACTCTCTTATTCTTTATAAATCCTTAAAATGTGACACATCCTCCCCCAGAGTTAGGCTAAAGGATGATAACAATCTTTATTTATAAAATATTTACACGAGTTTTACTGAGTGTGTTTAAATTTCAGGCTGGCCCGCAGACATGAGCGCGGAATCCGTGTGCGATATCGATCTCAGTAATTAGACAGGGCAACAGGCGGTTTGACAAAAATAAACAGGCCAGCTCGATTTATTGCTTCCATTATGTGAGTGCTGCAGTGTATCAATCTTCAAGCGAAGGGTGGGACGGCCTCACACGACCGCCGGCATCAGACTCGTCTTCATTCAGTGTATTGAGTAAATCTAATGGTGCTTATTTGCATTCATAACCCACTTCTTCTTATGCTGAGCTAGCCTGTGGCTCACTGCTGTCACAGTATAAATGCTGCTTTTCCAAGAAATGATTGAAACACAATTGAAACACAACTCTGGGTAAATTTCACATTTTGCTGGTTCTTCACTGACGTTTGCCCAGAATTTGAAAAAAAAAAATGGTACAAACAGATAAATCTCAGACATTTAACAGCGTTACACTTTCAAAAACAGATTAATCACAGAAACTAGCACGGCAACACAGAAGAGTCATCGTTTATGAGGTCACAGAGAGAAAACAACCACTTTTCATATCAACATAATTGTTTTTTTCTGCAGGGACAGCAGACTCTAAACGGGGAAACACGAACTAAGCAAACCTAATTTAGCTGCTTGTTGAACATAATCAGATGCATCATGTGACGTTTCCATTTTTTCCAATCAGTTTACACCTGTTTGTATTTTCTTCAGAAGGCTCGTCCCCTGGCTCTGCTGGACACTGAACTTACGTTTACAGTCAGTGAAGTTACCTAGTGTTGGACTTTCTGATTTTTAGGTGCTCACTTCACCTGTGAGGAAACCCAAACATATGAACTGCCTCTGCATCTCTGACCCTGCAGAGTTCACAGACGAGTTTATTCTTGTGTTAAATCTGTTGTTGTGATAGAGACCGCCCACGGATGCTGACAGCTCTGTTCTTTACGGTCGCTGCGAGTGAATTATGTAGTGTTAATCCCACTATCTGTGTTCTAATCTATCAAAATGACGGACAGCTTTCGGATTTTTCCTTTTCTGTCAGTGAAGGAAAATATTCACATAACGTAACCTCAGTACAATCTCTTGCGTTGACGAGGGACTGTTTCGTATCTTTAGGAAAACCCTGTTGGAGAGCCTTCTTAAAGGGAGATCAGAAACTATAAAAGGAAAAGCTGTTAGTTCCTTGGGCTGGTTTTGATTTGTTATTTCTTTCCTACACTGTCATGCGTAGGTGTAGATTCACAAGGGGGGACAAGGTGCTCTGTTTAACTCCCAAAATATGAATTATAAATTCATGCCAATGCATCCTCTGTAGTAGTGCTTTCCTTTTCATACATCCTCAGTGATCAGCCTGTCCTCTGGTGCCTGGATGAATGAAGGCGGCTTAACAGATAACCCTTCTTCTTACTCGTTCTTTGTCTCATCTTCATGCCGTGTCGTCTGCATTTCTGTCTCTGTCATCGTGTCCCATCATATTTTTGTTTTACATTCTCAACTCATGTGTCTTGTTTTAATTTTACTTCCTGTTTTTGTTTCCTCCCATTGTGATTGTGAACCTGATTGTTTCCACCTGTGTCCTCACTGTGTGTTCTCCATGTTCCTCTTCCTCCTTTTTGTCTTTCTGGACTTCATTTTTTATTTTTTTTTGCAGACAATTACAAAAGTTCACTTTTTGTCATTCATTTTCCTCACACGAAACCGTTAAGCAAGTTATTTCCTCAAACAAAAGGCTCATTTATAGGCAGGCCTGACAGGTCTTCAGTCTTTTACTCTCAGTCTGGAACCAGGCAAACATAAAAGAAGACGGATGAGTAAATCATTTGTGTTCTCCCAGCAGGGATCATTTTAAATTAGAAAAGCTGAGAATATTTATTTGAAAGAAACACAGAATGCCAGAGACTCAGTGTATTCTCATCCTGTATTGAACCGACACCTTGTGCCTGTTTGTGTTGTCTTCACACACCAAGGATATTTGCACCGTATAAATCGATGGAGAATGCGGTACAAACAGAATACGGGAAATTATGTCTGATGCTCAGGTTTCTCTCATTTCACCAGCAAAAATAAATGCATCTCCAACTGTTCGCACACTCATATTTTATTGCATTTGTTGGCTTTAACTTTTCAAACTCAAAGGCCGGAGCGGGATTGATTCTCCTCCGTCGTTTGTTTTATTAACAACTGGCATTACTAAATGTTTGATGAGTAAACATCTCAGGATTAGAGTGGCCATAGCTGATGAACAATTAAAAGCAATTAAGTCATAATTGAAAATGAATGTTAAATCAAAAGTCCTCAGGAAAACTATCATCCTCAGACCTCCAGGCTGAGGAATATTCATTTCAGCCCACTTAAAAAAAATCTGTTAATTGGATGAGCCGCATGCTTAAAAATGAAGAGATGATGAAACATGAGACCAAACATTTTAAAGGAGCTGGAGCGAGGAAGCAGGTGAGGTTTTAAATTCTAACACAGCCTCAGGTGAACACGATAATCTGATTATATTGTGCGAATGCAGATGCCGGCTGCTGGATGTTTTATTAATAGTTTGCGCTCCAGCACAACAAGATTTGAGCTCAAAGGACGGCTTGTTTACACTCCTATGAAAATACATATTAAATGCAGCTCTGCAGGCACACAGAAAACCTGCAGGTCCAGGTTCCCTGCTCTCCTTCTGCTTGGGACGATCATTGACTTTGTGATGCGGGTGGATTATCTGTTTTTTGGTCTGTTTTTATTTTATATGGTGACATTCCCTTTAGGAACCCTCAACACGAACTGTTACTGAGAATAACTTTAAGAGTTGGCTGATATATGAAAAGGCTGATATATGAAAACATCCATGGACTCAGCAGCAGGGAGATGGGACTATATATACACAGAGGACTGATTGGGGTATAGGACACTGATGAAGGGTCTGGGGAAGTCAAAGACAGGAAGTAGAAAAGACATCTTTTAGCTGCTCACTGAAAGATCGTTCGACTTCACCCTATCCCCATCATCCTGACCTGTCACACCAAACCTCACCCTCCACCTGTCCTTGTGGTCCTTCAGCCAAGCTGCTTGGAGATAAGAAAAACATTAGTTTTCCTCCCAGTGTGTAAAAACAAACTTTTTATCAGGCTTCCTCACCAAATTATCCACTACAGGGCTGGAAATCATGTCCAGAGTTTTCTGTGCCTCGGGATGAAGCAAAAGGTGCTCATCTTTTTGAGTATTTATTGCATTTTACCACGTGTCTGTTTGTATGATTGCGGCTACAAGTTTCTCTTTTCTAGCCCATTAAAATGGCTTGACTTTACAGCAGAAGAAGAATTTGTCTTTTTCATCTTCAGGCCATTTAACAAACTCTGAAAAATGATTGTGGTAACCGGGGAGCTAATTATCCATCTCCTTATGATGTTCATTTTTCTGACTGTGGGGAGCAGGATATGCACCATAACTATGCGTCTGCTAATACAGGCGGATTTCAGTAAATACCATCATCACTGAAATACAGGCATTTAAAATGATCACTACTTATTCAAGAAGTCACCAATTGTTCAATAAAAACCCTCATTTCTGTATGAATTTTCCTAAATCGTGCAGATGCAGGTAGATTATACCCATCTTTGCCGGCTCCACTCTGCCATTTGACTTTTCAAAGCGCAGCATCTGATTATCTGAAGCACTGACATTTCAGTTTAAACACAAAGCAGCTGCGAAGAGACGGTGTGTTGGTTCATTTCCACTGTTCTTGCACAGTGTGCTGATAAGCAGGTGTGATAAAGAGCCGTTCCTGAGACATTTGGGCGATATGTTCCCGCTTCCTTATTGCATTCACTCTGCAATTCCAATTTCACACAGCAACTTTTAAAATCCCAGGAATGCGCATGGCGAGCTCCATCTCAAATTGGTGAAGAAAACGACATTACAACAGGTGACTGAGACTTTTTAGCACGTTCAGTGATATTGGAGTTTTTTGTTTTTTTCCATACAGGAAGATTTTCGTACCCTGTGATTTACATCCAGAGCCGGAGATTAGTGTCGGGAAGTATTGTGATCTTTTTGCAAAGAGTTGGGAAGAAAGCTGGCATTCAGTTTTTAGGGAAACCTTGAGCTTTAAATGCTTATCAGATGTCTGAACCAACAGTACAAGAGCAGAAGGGATTACATAGATGGGAAACCTGGTCTCAGATAAATCCAAAGTTATCACACGAATCAAACAATCAAAAAACTGAAATATGAATGGACTATTGTTCAAGGGTGTACATGGATTTGTTTACTGCTCAGTGCCAGGTTTTGGCCAACAAAATTGTATATAAATTTTTACCCAGAAATCCTTTGTTCTTGGTGAAGCCCTCCAATCTCATATAGCATACATTGCATATGTATCTGTGTTGATTCAGCGTGAGTCTGGCTGCCACAGGTAGGTCAAAGGTCCATCTGATATGGCCCAGATGTCAGGTGTCCTAAAAAAAAAATGATGATTAGTGCCAAAGTAGCTCATATTAGACTCAAACATGCCTGCTTGTTGGACTGGTACACTATATGTCTGCTACAACGCTGCACTGCTGTCATACAAATAAATGACTGGGCTCTGTTTTTTACACATGAACACTTTCCTTCGAAAATCTAAAAATATCCCACAGACCTAAATATTAAGACAATGGACAGCATATAAAGTGTTTATCTGATCACCTTTGTGTTGTATTTGTAATCATAAATCATTGCTAACCATTTAATACCTAGCATGAAAAAAAAGTTTTTTGTTGAGGGCACTGAGTGAAGGATGATGATTTCAGTCTTAAAAAATGGATTTAATAAGTCTTTGGTGTATTTGTGGTGCCAAACACAAATGAAAATATAATAATAAATCGTTCCAGGATTTCAGATCATTTAAACAGGTGTACCAGACAGATACAATTAGGTGTCATCTGTATAACAGTGAGAGTGAATTTTACATTTTTTAGTAGGAACGAGATAATAAAGTCCAGACTAACAGTTTTTCCATTAATTGATCATGAAAATGATAAAAAGAAAGTGCTGCGTGGGTCTATAAAGGACATCAAACAAGTGTTCAGCAGTAGAGCAAAACAACTTAATAAAAGCAGAAAGATTCCTGAGTCGTCTAATAAACAGTCCCTCTGGAATCTTTCTGATTTTATTGAGTAAATCTGCCTTCTTTGCTATATTTAAATAAAATGCCCCTTGGATTACTTAGATTATTAGATTCATGTTTCTTAAATTCTGTAAGGTAACAATAGCTTGCATAGGTGAGCTACCCCAGTTACTGCCAGTTGTTAAATAGGTCAAAATAACATATAAAGAGGTAGATATGACCCTAACACTACTACCTGGTGGGCATTAGGGTAAGAATCTACCTGTAAAGCATTATTTGTCTCTGCCCATCAGTGCTACGCTGCAGCTGGTTTAACATCCTTCATATGTGATCAGATTCTGTCTATCTGCTCTGTAATGGGCAGTGAGCAGGTTGAGGTATCATCTTGCAATAAATCAATTCAGAAACAGAGAAAGAAGAGAGTTCAATCAGACCACATGATGTCTCATTGCCTCGGTGGTTATGAGTCTCCCCATCTGGGCTGATAATATATCTAATGTTTGTAAATCACAGAATGAATAAAGATAATCAGTGGCAATCATCAGCAGTTTATCAACACTTTCCCATTATGAGCCACACTGTAGACTGTCAGGAGTTGACGTTAAAACACTTTGCCAATTACCTGTCCTTATGGTGGCTGAGGTGTAAATGAAATTAACAGCACGGAGACACATCTGTACAGTGATGCGTGACCGTGTTGGACGCATGAGCCGAGTGCGCTCGTCATTTAGAAGACAGCGAGTAAACAGAAGTTTGGATCCAGTGAATGCAGCCCATTATAACGATGATGACTTTCCTCCTTTGCTCTTTCCATCCCTCGGTCTTGCTCCCTCTATGCTGTGTTAACTGTCTTTCATTATTGCTCTCCGTTATCCAAATTAAGTTATCCCTCCTCATTATTTTGCCAAGAGGGAAATGGAACGTGTCAGCAGAAAGTAAAAATATCATCAGCGGGCCTGTGCAATGACAGATTAATTGGATTAGAGTTGCATTTAGCCTAGATTAGGTCGTGCATTGGGACCTGGATGGTGACACAGATGGATTATGTTAGAAAGTGCAACAGTGACTGGAAGAGCTCTTAATTGTGTCGGGTAAACGCCGTGGCACCGGGGTGACATCACTCTCCGACTATTTCCGGCCCCTCGATAGTTCTGTTTAGCCTTGTTTTCCTAAAATCTCATGTTTTGCACTGGTGCCCATCAAAGTCACACTCTATCTGCCCGTCATCTGATGCATGGAGCACTGGGAATAAATGTGGACGTGTTAATATGGATTCACGTTAACATTTTTCTTCTCGGAGTACAAAGGCATTGCATAAAACTGAATCTGCATCCAGCTGCCTGCATTCAGATGCACAGTTAAATCAAAGTTATTAAAATTAAAAATGTGGAGGCTTCTTCGGCTGCTTTATACCACGTCTCTAAATCTACCACCTTGGCCCATATTAGCTCGGGTCCTTGAGATCAAATCAAAAACGCTCAAAAACACTTCTTTCAACTGCATCATTTTTTTAAAGCTTCCATTAAAATATGAAAACATCCTTAACTGTTGTGACCTTTTTCTTATTTTCTGTAAGAAATAATTTTTTTTTCCAACTGAATGATGCCATAGAGAGGGAATATACCTATATAGTCATCAGAGGCACAGAAACATGCTCTGATTGTTTACACAGTGCAGTCAATGAGAGGAAGGTTAGAAAAGAAGATAAAAAAATTACGTTTTTTTTTTAAATGTCTGTGAACTTCCAGGTCACGGTAGTGTAAGGAGCTTAGAAAATAAGTGACTGGACTTCCTTAAGTTCTTCTTAAAGAATTCCATTGGCTTTCATTTCCAAGCTCCTGAGGTCTTACAAGTAGTGTTCATGAGAAGGTGGAGGAACTGTGGTTCATTTAGACCTGTTGGAAAAGCAACAGGACATGGAGGACTGAAATTTAAATGCTGTGTTTAACATGAAGACCTAAACTCAGAATCCCAAGAAAAAATTGTGTATCTCTGAATTCATTATACAAAAACCGCCACAATAAACATGTCGCTACAATGACACATGAACGAAACCCTAAATGAAAGACTGTATCCAGTTTCAGACTCTAGAGAGATAGTCACTAGCTCAGTCCATGACTTGGATACCACAGGGACAGGTGCTGCCATGTTCTCACAGTGATGATTTGTCTTGGTGAGTCGTGGTGAGTTCATAGGAGAATGTAAATGCCTTGCAGCCTCAAACTGTCCTTAATACTAGCTTATCAGAAGTTTCACACAGACTGGCTTTTTTAAGGTCGTTATTGAATTATTTTATGCTTTTAACAACTGACACATCCTTGGTGACTCATCTATTCTTATTAAAGTTAACTAAACTAAACCTAGAGCAGTGGAAATGAGTTTCCCCTGAATGATAAAAATCTCATGAAATTGACCTTTACTGCCGAAAGTATATAAACTGTATCTTTCTTTTGATGAAATGAATGTCTTTGCACTCAAAAGAACGACATCGTTGATGGACAGCCCAGAAGGCCGTCTTTGTAAGTGGCTAATGGCTAATCTTAGCTAGGCAGCCTTACTGGAGTCACTGGTGGTCATCATTTTCTGGATGGATATGTTAAAAGACATTTTAGCTAACTGAACTAAAAATCAGACAAATCCTTTTGGACAAAGAAACTACAAGAAATCATGAACCCAGCAAGTGTGAGGAAGCTTTGGTGAAAATGTGTCAACCGGGATGTGTGTGTAACATAAAGTGTTTTGTTTCTGTTGTAATATATGTCCTAAATGTGAGCCTTAAATCTTGCTC
>VUQR01024769.1:0-35975 GCA_015108515.1 Hemichromis elongatus
TTTTATTTTATTTTTTCTCTATTTTCTTTTGTGCCCTTTTGTCACCTTTTCTCTTCCCCACTATATTTCTTTCCCTCCCTCTCTTTCTTCCTCCCTTTTCTTTCCCCCAGTCATGTCTGTCCCGTATGTAACAACTGAAAATAAAATAAACAATAAAAACAAAGATCAATCAAATGGTCCAATACGGCAAGGCCAGGATGGACCACTTGGTAAAGTAAATCCGTTGGGCATCTGTCTTGGCCATTAGATAACAATTCTGATGGCAAAAAAACCTAACGAGACAGGCGCAAAAAAAAAAAAAAAAGAATGAGCCCAGGATTCTGTAATATTCATTGTGTAATTTCCATAATTTCAATACAATAAGTAAGTTTAGATGGCTATAAATTTCTTAGGATAATGAAAAGACACACAGTCTGTTTCCTTGACATTAATGTTTAGAGAAATGGATTCAAATTGTGAAAATAATCAAGCTCAAAACAAAATTTGAAGAAAACAACAATATTATTGATTATTCATGCACATTAGGACACTGATTTAAAAGGACACTTTCCAAAAAAGAGGTTTTCAGGTCCAAAATGTAAATACAAATTTAATGCAGCATATTTAAATAATTCAGACTTTTTATTTAAAAGAGAAGACATAGCAAAAACAGATAGCAGAATGCCTAAAAACAATGCACAACAGAACAATTAAACATAAGGATGCATAAAGACACAATCTGTTCCTCACTGTTCTTTAAAAAAATCATAGGGCATATAATGAAAAATGTAAGAATATTGTTTCCTAACCTCAAAAGATAAACACAGCAACCTGTATTAAATGACTGTGATCTTTGGGCCTTCAAGAAGCATTTCTCACAAAAAAAACCCCCAAAAAACAGGACCAATTCAATAGTGGAAATCACTTCAAGGTTTCTTGAACATACCAAAATAATCCCCCCATCAAGGCATTTCCTTGATATTTCACAAATGCAACTTAAAACCCTTTCATGCTGTTGCAAGAAGGGTGAGGATATTTTATTTTGTTGACAACTCTGCCTTGGTAAAGTTCCCCTTTAGGAAAACATTACGGGATTTAACCACCTAATGACACACACTATAAACCAGCAACGGCAAGAATGCACAGGCTATTTAACGGTCATTTGGGAAATTATGAAGAGAGTCAACACCTCATAAGCCATGCCAAACTGCCGACCTTGCCTCTAACACAGACACGGTATGAGAATGATATCATCACAGTGAGCTACCTACCTGAATGACTGGTATTGCTATTTGCCTTACAGCGAACTTGATAAATCATCAACAAAAACAAGAAAAAAAACAAAATGTAAAAAAACAAATGTAAAACTTGTTGTACACAGGAAACTTGATCTATTTTAGCATCAATACTCATCTCTTTAAGCCTTTTCAGTATTCTCCAATCATTTGCTTTTGTGGCTGTTCTTCAGTAAAGCTTGACAAAAAGGCCAGTGTCCAGTGTTAAGCTACTGCAGTATAGGTTGTAGGAACAAGGACAGCAGAGAGAAGGCGAGTGAAGGCAGGGGGGCGGAAGGGGATGGGAGGTGAAATCCATAGTATTTGTTATCATGGCCACACCTGAAGAAAAGTGATGACCGTGCTGTTTGCAGAATGGGAAGTGCTTGTGTGTATGTGGAACAGAACTAAAGAGATACAGAAAGAGCAACAGAGGCAGTCATATTTATGTGTACAGCACTTCATCCTACACTGTGCATCTATACTTTATTTTACTGTGCTGTTGGGGGGTGCTTGGACGAATTTCCTCGTCCAGTGAGAGTTAAGGAGAAAGAGAGGTTTTGATTGAGTGCCCACTGAGGTCCCTTCAGATGTGGCTTACAGGAATAAAGGATTCATTTGAAGGAGGGTGCAAAAGATTACATACAGTCCTCACATCTATCCAAATCCCTTCCAAATCCCTCTACATCACACTTATCAAGCCATGTGCAGTGTGGTACACTAACTCTCATTGGTCTTATCACAATGCTACCATGTATCATGGATGTCTAGAGGAGGTGTAACACATACCAAAGTACACTCAGTATCATGTAGGCATTTCTAAATAGGTGACTGGGCACACCCCCTGTGTTCATATGTTTCAGATGACGCTAAACTTTGGTCAAACGAAACTATGTGAAGAAAATGGCAAGCACGCAGGCACGTAATGATGGTGGTGGGAGCACTAAACTACTTTTAATGTTAAAATTCTTACTTATCAGTGGTAACAATGAAGGTTTATGTTGTTTTGAGTTCCTGCAACATTTCCAAGGGACATTTGTGAGACACTGTATTGTTTGGGCGCTGGTAAACATGGGTAAACACTGTAAAAACCTTTAGGCACAGCCTTAAGCATGTTCTTTTCTATCTTCGGGGCACTTCACTTGGGCCAGCAATAAGTGGTTCAGGAGCCTCATACCTAATCATGTGAGAAGCGCACCCAATATTGACTATTAAGTTTCCTGAGGAGTGCAGAAACAGCACTAGAGCTTTAGTGTAGCTACCAGCATGAGTCAAATTACGAAATTATCAGATCGTAACATTTTAAGGCTCTAACACTGTGTGTACACAGCTGGTACTAGTGTGATTTTCCTTTTGGTGCCACGTCTCTGTGTTATATTTAATAGGCTATTTTCATTATTTAAAAAAAGTATATCCACAAAGTCTATTTTGCCGTGCTTTGAGCACTTTCTATCCGGTCACCCCCACTTCCTGGTCTCATTAATGCCATTTATTCCATATTACACACTCATAACCTGGTTAAAGAAAAATAGCTTAAAATAATATGTACTATGAGGATCCTGAAGTTTCTAATGAGACATAGTTTTAAGTGAGAAACTTTTTAATTGGGCAAAATTATAAATCTACCAAAAAACTCTATTCATGATTTTCATGAAGATTTCCTAAACACCCAACAGCTGTTTGACCAAAAAAAAAGTGACTTAAAAAAAAAAAAGCTGCATAAAAAGTGGCTTTATTGCTTTACACGTACATACTGCTGCAAATATAAAAATGAAATGTTTTGTAATTCTGTAGGCAATCAAAACTGTAGATCATATACGGTACAAATAAAATAATAAGATATTGTAATACTGAAACTGTGTTGTCAAAAAAAAAAGAATAAGTCATTTAAAAAATGTCATATGTTGAAAACAAAGCTCTTTTGTTTTCATGAAGAACATAAATACTTAAATACATAAATACTTTAAAACAAACTAGAAATGGAGGGTTACCAAGCTCACTTAGTAAACAGATGGTACAGTGGGCTGTCGATCATTATAAAACTTATACACAACTTACTAATAACTTTATACTCCCTGAGGCTTGCACTCTCAAGCAAGTTAAATGTTATGAGGATATTGTTCCTCAGGTAGTTTTTCTTACACTAACATTGGTATACAGCCTGTTAAGCAGTCCAACCAATGAGAATGGTTATCAATTCTATAATTTAACTCACTTATTGCAAGGGCTGACTATAGCCAATATTACAAAAATGAATGTGTGTGCTTTGAGAGCCTTTACTGGGAAAAACACACTAATGGAGTCTATTCAAAGCCATGGTGGAAAGCTTTAAAATGCTGACTATGTAATTTGATAGCCTTATTAGCATCACAAATGTATGGTTAAGACACAGGAGGAACTGACTGTAATTACACGTGTGTATTATGTGTAACATGCTGCCTAAATGGAGGTATTGCTATGGAATGTAAGAGAATTGCAGCTGTATTCTATGAGCTGCAGCTCCACCCGTTTGGGGGTATGACAGCAAAAAAAGAGAAAAACAGTAAAAAGATCATTTAAGGCCCCAGTCACACAGAACTGGTTGGCAGTCCCTTGGCAACATAAGATCGCTAGGGAAAAATTTCTATTCCCTGACTGGGACGGTTGTCTAAATCGATCTCAGACAGAGTGGCAAAGAGGGTGCATGCACCAGAAACCTCCTTGTGATTGCTTTGATTGCTAGCATATTCCCTGGTCAGAAAACATTCACCTTACTTCATCAATACATTTGAAAAGGCACTACTTTTACTCTGTGGGCAAACGGCCTCTGTTTCCTCTTAGAATTCCACTTTTCACAGTTTGGTACAGGAAGCAGTTGGGAGATGTGTGCAACTGTAAAATTGCTAGCAACCAATGCAATCACAGGGAGGTTTTCAATTCAGCGCCTGTACCTCTTCACCGAGCAACCTCCAGCAACCATTCACCAACCAGTCAGAGAATACATTTCACCTAGCAGTCTGTCATTGCCAGAGGGTAAATTGAGTCTGCAACACTGTGACTCGGGCCTAATGCGGTAAGTAGTTTTAGTTGCATATTACGTCAACGTATATCACAAGGCTTCTGCACCCTATTTTAGGATTATAGGTATGTTCAGAATTGTAAAACAACATAATTGCCTGCCGCTATTAAAGAAAAAGGCGTCACTAAAGTTATACATAAGTATCTAAGGATATTTCTTATTGATGTTCCTCAGGGACAGAGAAAAGTAAATAAGTAAAGTTTATTTCTTAAGCGCTTTTCACAGGCAGTCTATTGCTAAATGTGCACAAACTGCACAAAATGGTGCAGTTTTGCTGTGCTTCATTTTTTGTTACATCTTGTTTTAGTAGCACTGTGAACATGTAGCTCAATTTGTGATTTTTTTTTCCTTTTTTTGTTGTCTGTTTGTCCATATTAGCCAAGTTCAGTCAATGCTTTTATTTTGAAAGGGGATGAGAGAAAGAAAAGGGAGACGCACGGGAAAGAAAAGGAAAAAAGAAAGATGGGAAAGTGAGTGATCCGATAAGATTAGTGTCAACCGAGATGTTCGTTGGTAATTTTGTGGGCAATGCTTTCAACATCCACAGCCAAGGAACTGGACACAGCCAGAATATCTACTGTGTTCAACTCAAAGCAGATAAAAAAGATTAAAAAAAAAAAAGGGTATAATTAATAAACTTTTGGTTTGTCTCACTATACTGGAGGGTGAAGCCAGGCTCACATTTAAAAAGTCAGTGCAATTTACTTTCTTATTCACATTTTTTGTAATTGTATTACAAATTTCATTCAATTGTCCCTTATTCTTACATTCAATATGGGATATACATAGACTCGTTTCTATGTATGAGACCAGCCAAAAGTTGGTGTGTAAGTAAAAATAGGTCAGTCTTCTATTTATATTTTTTACATGAGGGGTAGTGTTTTATAGAAATGGGTCATATATCGTAGTTTTTATATAGCAAGCCTGCCTGCTCACCATTGCTTGGGAAATTTAGCAAATCAATTGTTCCAAATTTATTTTCTTTCTTTCTTTCTTTCTTTCTTTTTTAAATTTTATTTTCCAAGTGCCATACTGAGTCCACAAACTGAACACACACCACAATCACAACTTGAGATCCGACTCACACAGCCCTGTGACATATCTGCGCTGCAGCTGTAGCCAATAAAAAGAGATTTTCAGCACAAAATTCACTCTATAAATACTTCATATATAAAATGTAGCCAAAGCATAAGAAGCAACCCAGGTTTATTTTCTTGTAAACTAAATGACTTTAGGTCTCTTTCACACTTGTTAGTGTTTACAGTTTGAACAATCAATTGATCAATTGAAAAAAAAATAACGCACGGTAAATTAATGGGCCTCCAGAAACTGAGTGTAGAGTAAACTGCGGTATCAGCCGCGCACTTTATATCACATACTTGCTGTTGGGGTTACAATTCATCACAGTCTTTATGTGACAACAGCAACTGACAGATTCATGGTGACTTTTTATGACATTAATATAAACTTTAAAACGATTAACAGTAGAATTCAAACGCAGTGACAGATTGAAGGATTTCAAAAAAGTGGTTGAAAATCCTGTTGCCATGGCAAGCGTATAACATAATAGAATAGCTCCACTTATACAATGGACCCTTTGGTTTTTTAACCTACATGTATGAGTATTGTTGCCTCTTTCAATCAATGTCTCCTGCTTCTCAAGGCTGATGTATCATTGCAGATTTGTGCTGCCCATAGTCTTCTTTTTCAACAGTCTCTTCAGCTGTGCAGTATTTATGTATTATTCACCCAGTGCTTTGAAAGAGTATGTGTACTGTTCACCCTCCAAGGCTAATCTAGTTCTTGTTCTTCATCAAGCATCATTGGCAACATGTTTTGCAATTCTCATGTCCAAATTGCTTTAAGAAGGATTTACCACAGGAATGATAAACTACTGACCGGTGATGAAAATCAGTCACCGCCGTAATCCACCTAATTCTACGCTTTGCAAGAGGTGTGTGCTGTGGTTGTGTTTTGACAGCCATGGAAGAAGACAGGCAATCTGTGAGGAAAGGAAGCAAGAGGAAAAACTAACCTCCCCATGTAACCCAATAGAGCTTTGTGAAGAATGTGTCTGCCGGAAAAAAAAAGAAGAAGAAGAAGAATAAATAAATAAGCTCCTCATGAGTAATAATCCAGACAGTGGGGGCTTGAATTGAAATATCAAGCATGAGGAATGGAGGAATATTTTTGCGTGGGTTAGACTATGTAAAGGGAGAAGAAACACCTACGTGCCATTGTCAAAATAAGGAAATCATTAGAGATGATGAGACTGAGCGTAGGCAAGGCAGGGTGCATTTTTTTAAAGGTCTGTAAAATTTACTGTTGTTTGAAAGGTCACTGTCTGGTGCTGGCAAGCAGCTGGGAGTTGTAAACGGCCCTTCTTATCAAATGTTAATGCTGGCAGACCTCGTGTCACATGCGCCAGCAGAGGGAATATGTCTTTGAGGTCCTGCAGGTTCCATGGAAACAAGTCATTTCATTTACATGCGGAAATGCGACCAGCTAATTGCTTTTCGTGGAACATCAAATAGCAGGATGGCTTTTTGTGGTGGGGGTTAAATGGAAGACGCATAGGAGGGAAGGAAATATAAGACCTCCCTAGGGCCTGTTGAATCGGTCTGTTTTTGTCACCACGTGTGTTACCGGCTTTGTAGGCAGCCGACTCAAGAAAGAAGGAAGAATATTTTGTGTCCCACAGGGATGTTTGTTGCTTAGAAAGAAGCGTTCTTTCTTTCTGGATCTTCACAAAACAAGCTCCTCATATGTAATATGGCGCATAACCACAAGTATAAGTGGTTTCAAAGCAAGTAGATGAAAAAGGAAACCTCAACATCTATTTCAAAACTTCAGAGTACAACCGTGGACTATTTCAAGGTCCCATGTATAATTTTGTGTGGTTGTATAGAAAATCAAACTGAAAGCATACTTGCTGTCACCAGATGATCTTCTATATCTAATATAAAAGAAGCTAACTGCCTAAATGTGTTTCATTAATAAATTCGGCCCATGTGAATAGACACGTCTCTGTTGTAAACACCATCACGTAGACCGGGGCTATTACGATGTGTGTTGGAATGCTTCTGGACCGCGAGGAAGATGGCACTTACTGTCTGTTTACCATCTCAAGGCTGATAACATGATGTGACGGAAGCAGAGAAATTGATTTAATCTTCAACTGTGCGGCAATGAATGTTAATTTTCCTAGAAGATGTAATCTTTGCCACGAACGGTTTGTTATACACATTAGTGTAAACCCTTCTGTGGGAAGGAAAATGGCTGTTATCATTTCCCTTTTGTCCCAGCTGAAAGGGAGATCAAATGATTTGTGATTACAATGATAAGGTGTTATTTTCAATCCAAAACGCCGGAACCAGGAAATGTAGATGGCAAATCCCCCAGAATTATTCATAAATCTAATGATATGCTCACCAGTTGGCAATTTTGCGAAAGAAGAAAATAAGACGTGCATGTGAATCCCCTTTTGTCCTTGAGAGCTATTAATAAGAGTAAGTTCGCATGAATGGGGACAGAGAGTAAAATGAAACAAATATAGGTCTAACACACCGAGGGCACTGGGTTTTTGTATTTACGAGTGCCCCGGAGACACAAAGCATACTAATCACCCAAGCAAGGCCTGAACTTGTGTCTGGAAAAAGTAACAGTGTCAGTGGTAATTACACATGTAGAGTGGGGCTTGTCCAAACACAATTGAGATGTAAAACACGGGGAGAAGGCTGCAAACGTAAATCCACCAGCTTCCTTTTCAGCCTTTCAGTGCCGCTCTTGATACACTGTTGTGATGTGCAATGCAGACTCTAACCCCCCCCACACCACCAAAAAAAAATAAAAAATCTTCGTCTTTCCTTCTCCCACTCTCACACTCTTGTTCTCTCCCTCTCCCCCTGCTCCCGCTTTCTCTCTTATCCTTTCTCCAGACAAGACTGCAGCAGCCCCCATCAGTCTGAGAGGACAGAAAGTCACAGCTAAGACAGATACCTCATTTAACACTGCCCCCTGTTGTCCGGAACCAAGAACAGCAGCACAGTCAGGGAGAGAAAAACAGAGATTGCAGCCGCGCACCTCGCTCGCTCCATCCAAACACCAACTTATTCATGAAAGACTTCATGAATACATACATTACATGCTTTTAAAATGCCAGTCATAGTTCATGAAAAATACAAGCTTTCAAAGTAGGCTGCATGTCAAGCTGCTAAATCCAAAAGCGACTGACAAAATATAAATTGTCAGTCACAGGCAGTTTATAGATTGATGGTAAGAAAAATTTCTTTCATATCTTCCTAACTGACTTTCGCATGTGGACTTCAGCGCGCCAGTGTTCACTTCAACATTTGGCAAGGGGGTTACTGTGGAGCTGAGAAAAGCGTGTGGAAAAAGACGAGGAATGGTGCGCAGATGTGAGCGAGACAAAGGCGGAAAGAAGCAACTAAATCATTAAGTCAGATAAATATAGATTTTCTGTCAGTGCTTCATTGTAATTGTTCAGACTTGGGTCGTGTCTTTGGTGTATCACATGTAAATGAGCTGGAGAGCAAGCAGCAGAATGTGTGTTCGGGCTATGTTTGTGCCCTATAAGACACAAACAGGCCACCTCAAGCAACCTTTACAGGATGACTGATAAAACGTAAAGAGGTAAGAGTGGAAGAAGCTGCGGAGCTGGAGAGTAAAAGAGAAGGAAAAACAAGTAAATTCGCTGGCACAACATGCTGAAATTGGTGCTCTTCTCCCCATCCCCTCCCAGCATCACCCCGTCTTGCTGCTATTCTCACCTCGATCCTAATCCCAGCCCTTCTTCCCCTCCACTCCCTCAATTGGTACTGTCCAGGAAAATAAACGATCTGCAAGTGCAGGCACAGCATGGTGCCAGAGTTAACTTAGCCCGAGTCGGAGAGATGTTTTAAATTGTATTCTCCAAAGGTCATGCTCCCCTCTCTCACAGTCTCTGCCTGTCACCTCAGCTTTGTGTGTAGAATCCTTGCCTATTGATCCAGCCTCCGACAAGCACGTCCTCGGCAGCAAGCTGCTCAAATCACAGCATGCCGGCGTGGGGAGGCTCCCACACTGCGCCCAGATCACAAAGCATTTGATAACGGAAGGGAGGGTGAAAGGGCCCAGAGATAGAACGGCTGGATGGCAGAGAAAGAAGGATGACATGGGGTGGGATGAAAGAGAGGAAACGGGGAAGTGGGCATTATCTTCTGTATAAACTACAAATTGTTTGCAGACGAAGAGAGAAGCCTCCCCCGGATGTGTGAATCTTTTTTTTTTTCCAGGCCTTTGAAAATCTGAATGCTCTATCCTACCCTCCCTTCTCTATTCTCCCTTGTTAAACCAAGGCCAAATCACAAGCCCCCATGTGTAATTTCTCAACAATGCTTCTGGCCGCCTGGCTTGATGGCTCAATGTTCCTTGTATGACATGTAGTGCCTCAAAGGGAGGTCTGTGCTTTTATTCAGCTCAAACTTGATACCAAAGCTGTTCAAACACCAAGGATTTCTCTTTAAATACAGAATAAAGACTGTCTATGTTATTCTCTGTGTGTGAGAGAAAGACCAAGACTAGGTAAATATGTCGTGCTTGAAGCAACATTTGAACATCGGTTAGGACAGTTTTGCCTCTTTTCTCTTGTCTTCATTTTTTTTGTTTTGCATGCTTCCACTTTACCTTTTTTAAAGTGTCCCTTACAAGTTCATGTAAGGGGCATGTTACACCATGCACCCTAAAATATGCTATTGTTGGGAACAAATCCATTTCACTTACTATTACAAATGAGACAATTTATTGAAAAGTGTAAATTTCGTTCTTTGGCAAGTCCTGTCAATGAAGTTGCTATTGATCGTCATCTCTTTATCCAGAAGTCTTCTCTGGCGTGTGTGGAAGGACATTAATCACAATTGCCATTATCTGTGTGGTCAGTGTGGATCTTTACAAGCAGCCGCTTGGGATACAAATAGGCCAAGTGGCTGTTGAATTAATGCCTTTGAGCTTCTGGCCTGACTGAAGATTCCCGTTCACTTGTGTGTGAATTAGCAATTGATTGCTGCCTTATGTTGAGCCTGCAGACAGTGCAAGGATGGAATTCCTGAGCATGCAGGAAGTCTTCTTCTCTTATCACAAATACATCTTTGAAGTTTCTCTTTAACCCTTTGGCAGTGGACAGGTATCCAGAGACTGATTCAGGGTAAATTAGGAGGCAGAACATGCTACAAATTCATTATAATGAGGAAACCTGTTCTTACAAGGCTCTTGCACATTATCCTCCCACGCTCGTCTCTTAAATGGCTCATTTCTATGGGTAGTTGTGACCAGAGTTTAGTTTGGATCACTGAATTCCCAAACAGATCTTTACATCTCCACTATAAGCAATATATACAAATACAAGCATTAAGTAGCTGGTATTTCAACACTCCAGTGACAAGGACTTAATGACAACGTCAAGATATTTTTTTTCTACAGTGACTTTCATTTATTTTGAAAATCACTTTAAAAACACTTTATTAATTATTTTATGTATACATTTTTTTTAATCTTCAGATTCAATGAAGCTAGTCTCTGCATTTCCACCAACACAGTTTCTGGGAAATAGGGCCAAATTTTCATTATTGTGAATACAAAACTGAAATCTTTCAACTTTCATCATTTAAAAATGGATAAATGTAACAGCAGCAGTTGTTCCAAACTCAATGCTATAATAGAGGCTTTCTTTTCATCTGTTTTCCACAATGCTGGCTGAATTTGTACCTATTCAAATGGTACAACTCCAGTAATTGCAGAAGATCGGCAACCAGCCCAACCGAGCAGAGTTCCGTTCGGTTTCTTGGAGGTCAGCATGGCTCTGATGAATGGAGAAATGAAATCACAAACGCAGGCTTTAGCGCTGCTCTCTACTGCCACCATGTGGCGATATCAAATCCAGCTACTGATGTCTAATCACTGCATCAGCAGCACAAAAGACCACTACTGTGATTTATTCATTCAAAGGGTCTGGAGCTGAGTCCTGTCTCTGTTTGGTCCAATCAAAATCTGTTCTCCATCACTTACATTCATGTTACTGGATGCTCTACAACTCACACTCTTTACCTTTAAAATTGGTTCACATCTGAACTAATAAAAAATAGCACAATCGGTACTCTCAGATGTCCATGGGATCATTAGTTACTTTAATCACTTCTCTTATCGTGGTAATTCATCCTCATGCTTGATGTGTGTTTAAATGATTCATTTAGATCATAAAATATTCTCTTTTTATTAAATCAGTTGAAAGTGTTTATAGATTTCTACCAATTTTCACTCATTTCATGCAATTAAAAATCAATTCTAACATAATCCATCTGATCTGTGCAGTACATAACACTAAAGATTTATTTCTAAATGAAATTATAATTTTATAATTCCATTATTTGCTATAACTTGTTATAATCTAGCCTGCCCCAGCGTTAATACAATTGGATCATTGCTTCTGATCCTTACTTATGCAGAAGTATAATCTATATAAGCTTTGCAAGGCTATCATGTGGAATCGTCAGTTGAGTCATATTCCTTTACTTGCTGTTTATCAGAGCAAATCCCTTCACATTGAACCAACATGAGGGATGATCTCTAAGCAGCCAAAAGAAAAAGATTTGTGCTCAAAGGGACACAATGCTGCTAGGCTTATTTATTTACATATTACTGTATCTGCCTCATTCCCAGACAATCTCTTAGTTGCACTAAACAGAAAATCACCTAAACGTGTTACCCTAGGCATTTCTAGGTATAGCCAAAGATGTCAGCACCCCACACCTTTACTGTCTTTCTTATAAATAGTCACAGTGTATATTGAGATAATCACTCCTGTAATGAGTCACCAAATTAGGGAGGAATGGATTGTCAGATTAGAGCAGAGCACAGTGCCAACAAAGGGCTTTGGGAGAGGGGAAGTAGGGTTGATGGAGAAGCAGCTGTGGAGGCATAGAGAAGGAAAAGTCAGAGCGCGAAGGGAAGGGGAAAAAAAAGTGTTGGCAGATAGTCTTATTCCCTAATTACTCCCCTTGTTAACCTCTTTCTAAAACTCTCCATCTGGTTTGTGTGCAGGTCAGCACTACAAAGTGTCTGGATGAAGAGCAGGGACAGATTAATCCCACTCCTCTGTGTTGCTCTGCCTCTACAATAGATTCTTTCCGCTGTCAGTTTCTCCTCTTGCTGGCAATACCCTCGATGAACTTTCCCTTAGAACCACTCACAGCTTCCTCTTTTAGCAGGTAATAATCATGTGAGATAGAAAACAGGTTACTTGAATAGCACTTGCAGTCATCCCCACTGTGCAGCTAGGAGCCACAGGCTTTCAAATATTGTTGACATTGTGGACATTCTGCAGTTCAGAGTATTACGTTCACCTTCTGATATGTGATGTAAAATAGCAATATTGAAGTGAAGTCTAAGGTTAAACGCTTCTCTTTTTTTCCAGAGATAAGCCCGTATTTTGCTCTATACATCATCGTACCTCAGACAGAGTCAAAGTCAATTTTCACTGCAGTCCTCTGAAACACCTGTCATCCATATGTGACCATCCGCCACGCTAAGTAGGCCCCACGATTGCGTCATAGCTGCATTTTGTTGCGTTCAGTTTTCATTCCATGTTGAATGTTGGGTTCATGTGGGAGCTTTCTCCCAAAGATGATTTTCTGGAACAAAAGTACACTGTGTCCGGGGCGTTTCTGTGATCACAGATAACGGTGTTATCGGCAAGACAGCACTAAAGATGCACCCATATACACAAATGCACACAGGTCCCTACTTCCACCGGGAGGTTTTTTTCCTCCACACAAGGATGATAAAATCTTCTCCAGTGTTTTTATTGTTGTGTAAATAAAACTGCATTGGAAAGGTGCCCTTTTAGATATTACCGGACATATAATAAATCGTAAAGGTTACAGTTTTTACATAGCCTGTATCATAGAAGATTAATATTCCTATTGTTTAAAGCACAGCAAATATTTGTACGTACTGCTGTCCTGCTGACGTTAGGCTCAAACAAACAAAGAGAAAATGTCATAAATATATTCTCAGTCACATACAGGCTCTAATAGCTATTAGGGTCCAGTGGTTCAGTGATCTTAAAATCGGCAAGCTTAAGTGATCTAAGAGAGCTTAAATATGGTGTAATTGTTGCTACCCGACATGTCAGTTGTTGCATCTCACACAGAGCCACTCCACGGGGATTTTGACGTGCATGGCACACATTTTAGCATTTAAAGCAACCACGTCACCAGCAAATCAGCTCTCGGTGATGATGCAGGTCTACAGAAAAAGTATGACTCCGGCACGCTTGGGCACAACAGCAATATGTAGAAGGGAATCCAACAACTTGTCAGATTCAAAAGTGCACAGACTAAAGCAGCAGTAGAACATCAAACATCCTGACATTTGATGGTACAAACATCAGGACGTCTGCAACTTGAAGGCATTATTGAAACAGACTGCTGAGACTGACAGCAGGAGACTTTCTCAGCATCACTTTGCACTCATCACCGCAGCACCGCAAATTTAACTCTGCTCTCTGTTGGGAATGCCAGTACCTAACCACTGTATATCCTTTTAGATGTGTAAATATGTAATGCTTGTGTGTTCCAGTATGGGTGTAGTGCACAAGCATTGCCGTTATTTGCTTATTTCTGTGCTTTCTATTTGCTGAGTATTCTAATGACAAAATGCAACATATGGTTCATTGTATGGATACCCATAAAAAATGACTTCTTCTTATACAACAGCCCATTTTGTCAGATTCTTTTTGAAGCTACTATGGGTAGCATTTTCTCCAATAAACACATGCAGAGAAAATTAAAACTCAGAGCAGAAAACCTTACAATATCTTTTTATATCTGATGACATTAAAATCAGTGCAGATGCATGGGTTTCCCTGCTCTTTGCAGTGGAAAAGTCAACTTCATCACAACAAATATGTCAGTTCTGGATAGACAGACAGTGATCATCTGCTGAACTGTCTCTTTATGCCATTGTACACCCATTAATGGCAACTTACAATACATATTGCAGCCAGTAGGAGGAAGCATATGCTTTCCCTCCAAACTTTCTGACCTAGTTTAAAGTCTGAGCATCTAGGACATTTTGTTCTAGTCTCATCCATCGTTCCCCCCCTCTTTTTTTTTACATAAGGTCAACCGTTTCAAGTAGCTCAAAGGCCAACAACAACAACAACAACATATTTTACTTTCAAGTGCAAAGCATTTGAAGGGAATGTTATTTCTCAGGTAAATTGTGTTTAACCAGGACTGCAGAACATTTGGAATCCTTCATTTTTTAAGTGGCTCATCCGAGTTCAGCAACAGTAGCCTATATTTTCCTCTACTGTGTACTTTATTTATGACTTTTTATCGTGCAGAAGTGTGTATGCGGTGTGTGAGAGGAAGAACCATACACGCACACACACACATACAATTCAGGACTATTGTGGACACGTGCTGAAGCCACAGCAGAGCTCAGGCTGGTGAAAGTAAAACGGGTGAAAGTTTTTTGCGAGTTCTGAACATTGTGTTATGTAAAAGCTTATTATTGTGTACGTGTAGGTATCCTTATCAGTGTTGCTGATCAAACAGTGATAACAGGGGAGCTGGATCATGTGGGTGTTTACGTGAAGAGGGGCTGGTGTGATGAGTGCGTGTTTTTAAAACTGTCACTTTCTAAGATGCTTAGCTGCGCTCGCAAGCGAAGCCTCAAAAAGCTCAGCGTGAAACGAGTCGTGGCCACGTCACTCGTATCAAACTGTACATCTCTTTGCTTGTTTGCGTTTGATTCTTACTTTTGTGTGTCGATTCACAAAGATATCCAGAGAGGATCGAGCAACAATTTGCAAGTGGTTATAGAGTTCATTGTGTTGCATAATTTGCTAACTTTTTCTTTTTTTCATGTTGCAATCCTCATTTCCCTCTTGTGGATTTTTTGCAATCCTCTACCTAAATCTAACTCAGTTTTCTTTAAAGAGAGAAAAACTTGCAAATGAATCTCCGATGTAGCTGCTAACATAGAATAAAGGTCTGTCCATGCTTTGTGTCCAGATCATTTGATGGTGGCTTGTGACTAATTCCACAACAGAAAATGGTCATGAGGACAAAGCTTTCAACAGATGCCCATTTGCTAAATTCCCAGTTTAGGGAAGATACTTAGGCTTCACAAATCTCCAGCACGAAGAGCGCTTCTATGATACCTACCCCAAATGCAGCCAAAGCTGTCAGTAGACATATCCCATAGCTCAACAAAATGTACACAACAGCCACCACTAAACCCATGAAAGGTGTTGCCAGTCAGCCAAAACAGCAGCCTTTGTTCACTCTATCACTAATCTTCTGCAAACCTCTAGGATGAAGCACATTGTGCTCGCTGCCCTTATGGTGGCAATGCAGATTAGAGGAATGCAGTGAAATGAGCCACAGGACAAAATGTTGTGAAATTAACTAGTCTGTGTTAACAAAGCCAGCTGACAAACAGCATTCAGCCAAGGAAGCCATTGTGTTTTTGTCAGTAACCCCGTGGAGTGTGTGTTTGTGCGTGCGTGTGTCGACGCTTTCTTTCTGCGCACTTGTCGGCGAGAAAACAAAACAGCAGCAATTACATAACCACAGTCCCAACAGCAAAGGTTAGTGTGCAGTTTTCTTTGATCACAATGAGGATTATTATTGAGGGTGCGTGTTTGTGTGTCTCTCACAGACAACATGTCACTGGTGCATTCGTCATCAGCCTTGCTCCGGCTGCTCTGTAAAGTGAAAGCAGTCACATTCAGAACATCATGTCCTTGGGTGGCTTTTACAAAAGGAAGTGGCTGAAAACCACCTACACACCAGCCTTCAAATTCAGAAAAACATTATAATTGTGTGTCGGTTGACAGTGAAAGGTATCTAAGCTGAAAAGATTTTTTTTTTTTATGACAAATGTCTTAGATTTTTTTAAGCCTCGGGTTGATACAGGTAATACTGGCTGCATGAATACTTCTTCCGACAACTCATAAAAACTCTACTGAGAATAAGTTTACCTTGAAAAGTAAACTTATGTTTGAATAAACTACCCAGTGTAATGAAATATCAGCAGAAGTGTAAATTAGACTGTGGATGAAAACATCTCAATTTCTGCAGCAACATTCACACGATAGGGTCAGACTTTGGCATAAACAGCATTTCAAACACAGATCCTTTCTTCCTATTATCAGCGGTTCAGGTTTGTGGTGGTGGTGTAATTGTGTAACTCACACTTTGAGATCCTTAGTGCAAACTGACATTGTCTAAACACCGCAGACTAAGTATCGTTCCTACTGCGTACCTATCGTCTGCACCTATCATGCCCATCTTCCAGCAGGTAACGTGCCATGTTATCAAGCTCAAAATATCTCAAACTGGTTTCTTGAACATGACAGTGAGTTCACTGTACTCAGATTCCCTTCACAAACACCAAATCTTCGTCTAGCCTCTTTTGAACGTGGCGTAATGGGAGATTCACATTGTGTACGACCAACAAATGTCGAATCTGCGTATCCTGTATGGACCAAACGGTCTGAGAAATGTTTCCAGTACCATCTTGAACCTACAAACCTTCCTTAGGTCTTCTTGCTATGAAGAATTAAGGACGGTTTGATGGCAAAACAGGGTCCAACCAAGTACTAGAAAGGTGATGATTGGCTGCTCTGCTCCACCATTAAAGCTTTTTTTACTCTTTTCAGTCTGTCTCTCCAGTGTTAACATCATACAGCCTCATAGATGTTTTCCCCTACTGTGCTGTACCTATATTCATGTGTTTACTATAACTAGTAAATGTGGTAATCTGTCCCTCTTTAATATTCTCTCTTTTAATTTTAGTTCTCTTAAAATAAATGACACATGAAGATCTGTATACTAAGAAATCCAGAGAGGAAGAGAACGAAAGCTTTATGTGAAACAATGCAGTCCTCGAAGGACACGCACACACGCGCGCACATAGACACACAAAAGACTGGTGACTTGTCCCAGTTGTCTCTCAAGCCCAGATGCAAATCTACCCAAACAGTGGTGGCACGCAAGCAGCAGCCGTCTGGGCGTTCTGCCAGCCGGCGATACGGAGACGCAGTGTGCCAGGGACAGGTGAGGTCACGCTGTTTTCCTACTCAGCAAGTTTAATAGGCGTGAATTAAGCAACGGTGCATGTGAGCTGTAAAAAGTGGAAATAATATAAAGATGGAGAAGAATATCTAATGACATTTAAATCACTGCAGATGCATGGAAAAAAACAGGATTATAAAAGTGAGTCTTGCAGTGCACTTTCCTTATTATAAAACTGCTTAATGTGCAGATGCCTTTGTTTACTTGTGAAAGCATTTTCCTTTCCTAATGTATCACTATTTATGTAAAAAAAAAACTGCAAGAATTAGCAATTAAGAAGCAAATCCTACAAAATGACACTTGCCTTTATTATGTAGGAATCAGTGTAACAAAGGCTGCTGCAGGATAAAACATTAGAATACTGAACTGGATGTATTTAGACTTGAAATACTGCAAAAACTTATACAATCAATTCCTCTCCTCATGAGAAATGCATTTAACTTTTTTTCTGTGTCATATTTATCATATTTAAGATCTCAGCTGTGTTGGCTCTTCCTCTGGCATTAGCCAGCATGCAATTCAAATGTTTACCTCTAGGCGGCTCACTCCTACAAGATTCTTCATTCATTGATTTGCAAGGGAGACCTGAGTGTTTGTGAAGTTTCTTTAATGATTTATTAACAAGCACGATTGATCATGAAGGATATGAACTTATACATTTATTAAGAAATGAGACATATAAACATTCTGCCACACATGCAACCCGTGGCACAGTTAAGCAAATCATATCCATTCATGTTCTAGACTCTTTATAATAAAAACAAACAAGACCAGTTAAATTTGATTATATATTAGGAAAGAAAATTGAAAGAGATCTCGTGGTTGTGGCATGGATGTCAGTGCACTAGGAAGAAAAAAAGAGTGAGGGGATTCTTTAATTGACAGACAAATTCAATATAGGACATGAATAGACTGTCAGCAAAAATCACCCATAGGCAGTTCCCCTGAGATGGATATCATAGTGGGGTTAAAGTGTATATGCCCCTTATTAAAAAGAAGAATGTATATTTTATTTCAGAAGTGCAAAAACTATATAAGCGATAGTCTACAGGGATATAGAATAATGTGGTAAGGTCAGATAGGTCAACCTTCTCCATATTCTTGACAAGAGGGTGAGTCCATGTTTAGCATACAGAAAGAAAATCGTACAGGAACATTTGATCTTCTGTGGTCAGGGGATCGAGTGCCTCTCATCTGCTATAGGAGGATATTTTTTTCCTTTAATGAAAAGACCCAGACTGCAAATCTATACAAAGCTCTTACTGTATCACTCTATGAAGACACAATCCTATGCCAATGGTAAAATTCGCACCCAAATAGTCGAGGAGGTCACTGAATGATTTGGTATCATAGTGATTTGAATCATATCCTACATAATCAATAGATGTCAAGCTGCGTGAAAATCTGGAAAATCTTGTTCTAGCATGTTAGACATTACCATCATCAAAACACAAGCGCTCCAGAGACTTGGAAAATCCACACCAAGCCATAGGTAAGTTGTTTAGTGGGGCAAATGGTAGGACAACACCTTATTACGATACTTTATGTTATGTTGGTGTTTCTGATGTTATTGCACTGAAAATAATATTTAAAAAAAACCCGCCAGATCTCAGTACAGGTTCAAATGCCTCAGTGCTCTAATGATTCTTATTCTGCACACCTAATTTATTACAGCTGGGATGCTAAATAAATGCCGTCAGCTGGCTATAAAACAGGAAACTGGCACTAACCTGGGCTCAGGACTGGAGGGTGAACGTGAAAAAAGTGGAGTCTTGAATAAATATTCATAACAGCTGTGCTGGAGCTCCTCAGTTTCCAGCTGAAACCACAGGCCTCTAGAGGGCCCACTAATCCTACCTGTGCTACCTGTCACTTTGGTCATGTTGAGTCAGTGTTTTACAAGTATAAAATGTGGGGGATTTGCTTTAAATTCATGTTAGATAGAATGATGCACATTGTATTATCTGCAATGGATGCTTGACTTTGACAAAGTTGGTTTTATTCAGGACCAAAAGAAAAAAGAAATAAAAACTTCCACCGGTGTCAGTCGCACGTGGCCAAGGGCCGGACGCTGGTCGGAGTCCAGGTGTGAACGTGTGAAAACAAATGAATGTGAAGGAAGGTGTTGCTGGCAAAAATACGCATCTTGAGTGATGTATTTTTCTGGTGGTATAAAGGTTGGAAAAACAACTATGGGCCTGTTAATGAACTGAATTTGTGGTGTTTGAGACCTGCGACATTTAAGTAACTTCAGTGGAGCAGCCAAACCGGATTGTACCAGCTTGCCTTCTTCCTATATGCCGGCGTGAGCCATGCAAGTCAGCTGTCTGCATCTGCTTTAGTTCTCTCACACACCTGTCAGGGTCAACCTGACAGTTCAAGAGGCAGACATGCAAACTACAGAAACACAGAAGAAGGGTAAAAGTGGACAGAGTGTACCTGCAGTTTTTTAGTCATTCAGGTTAAACTGTCCTTTTTACACATTTACATTTTTTTCAACATCATCAGAAGTGTAAGAGCTCATGTTGCAGCTTGACCAGTATCTTCACAACTTAACACCAGCTTTCAAGGGCTTTTAAACTTGCACACAAACAAACACTGCCTGGCACTGATTTTACAGTTCCCATAAAAAAAGCAGCTTTTTCTGAGGATGTTAATCTCCCCCAATCTTTTTTAATTTGTTTGGCTTTTAGTGTACCCGTAGGAGACTCCTCTCCTTGGCAGACAAATAAGCCCCTGCTTGGACTTTGATGGTGCCAAACTGCTTGGGGGGGGGGGGCGTTTTTTGTTAAAGCTAAAAGGAGGGCTATGAGGCTAAAGCGTAAAGCGTTTCCCTGAAATTAGCAGACACAGAGAAGACCTCACCGGTTCGTGCACTGAATTGCTGGTGGAAAACCCCACGGATTCAGTTTCACTTTAGCAGTCTGATGGGCTTGTCATGTGATTAATACCACATTGGCTAAGCTTAAACACAGTTCCATTTACTGTAAGTGTAGAGTGAAGAGTGGCTGGCTTGTTTATACTAGCACTACAAAGGTGTTTGCAAAGATCATGTGCAAGGTCTAGGTTAAATTAACTGCATCAAATGTAGCTTTTACACACACAAACACCAACTTTTTGTCTTATGAATTAATATCAAAGTCTACATTGCCTGGCCAATCAGTGCTTGGCCAGGCAAAAAAGAGCATCGTCTCCTGTCTTTGAAACAACTATAAATACTAAATACATTCTATATCTTTATTTAAAAACTTCATTATGTATCACACATAGTGGCAGCCCTAGAATGGTTCCATATGATGTTTTTTTAATGAATTTTATCACTTTGCTTAAAAGGTGCTAATGGAGGTAGGATCGCATCATATTTTCATGAGAGGAAGCAGAGCCTCCCTGGGCTGGGTCATTTGAGAGGGTCGTTTCACCACGGTTCTTGATTATTCTCACAGATAGGGGAAGTTTGTGGTCACAGAAAAGTTACCTCAGTGCCTCACAGCTACTGGGCGTGATGAGAAAACACGTCTTCGAATGTCACTTCACTGTCACATGGTACACTTCTGCATTTCAGGGAGGTATAAAGCCTGAAGAGGTTATTCTTGTGCTCACAGCGCACCAGTGCTGCAACGGAACAACAGGTTGAGTAAGCGCGTTGTGTAGCATCGCTTAGCGTTTTGTAAAATAAGTCATTCCAAGTGCGAAGCTCTATTTTTTTCTTCATTTGGTTTATGGTGTGGCGTACCTAAAAAAGCGTTCGAAGAAGACAGAGCTGTGTGCATTCACAGCAACCGCATGAATTCAACTTCTTATACAATTTTTTTTAAACGTTTGACGGGAAGTTATAATTCAGGTTCATTAAGGCTGATTTTTTTATTAAATGCTATGAAAAAAGAGTAAAATAAGCTTTTTTTAATTTATTTTTTGAAAGATCAGGTTCTTTCTATAGGAGCAAGCAGCCAGTTGAGAAGGAAAACACAATAGCTGATATGTGTGCATAGGTGTTTGTTTGTGCCTATGCCTGTGGTTTTGCTTATAGAAATCTATGTCCCCCTCCCCATTGCGTATACAATAAGTTTGTCGCCTATTTGTAAGTTCATGTATTTGCACATTTCTGTGTTCACTAGTAAAAACTGCACTACACTTTAAGCTCTGGGACAAAAACAACCCCATAAACAAACTCCTGAAATCCAAATTTCCCTCCACTGTCTTTTATTCTCCACACAGATTGCAGGGAATATAGGATCTTTTATCGTTTACCACCGTGCTAAAAAGCCTCTTTTAGACTTCTGCATAAAGAGAATGTAGTTGTATAACCTTGTTTAACTACTGCCTTTGTGCCAGAACAGCCACTGGAGAAGTAAAGGGTGTAATTTGTCAGGCAGTGAGGCAGCTGGCATGCAATTCAAAAAACACACTTCATGTTTTGTATAACAGTGTTTCATAAAGTAGAACAGACCTCAAGCAAAAGGTCCTAATACCATAAAAACAATCTCTTTCATTTGAATACTGCCAGCATTTTTCCATAATTTACTGACACATTAATGCAAAAATTGTTAAAACATAAACTATTCTATACACTACACTTGTTTATACCATGCACATACACACAGGCACACACACAAATAAAATATGTTGCCCAGAAACAAGAATCAGCATGTGGTTCTTGTTATGCTGCCTTACATGAACACATCTCTCAACCCTGTGGTTAGGCAGCGCTCAATCGGCATATCTGTGAACGCCAGACTGAAATGTCATCACTTCAGGATTAGCACCTGAACTGGGCGTCGGCTTAGCCAGCTCAACCCTGCTCAGCCCTGCTGTGATCTCAGCTGGAACAGCAGGTGAGGCATGCTGGGCCATAATGTAGACAGACACACGGGGTCACATACAGCGCAAACGTAAAAACACAAACAGGGATGTTTTTAAAAAAAATAGTCACAACACAGCTCTCTCTGTCCTCCTCTGTTTGATAAGGAAAGGCTATATTATTATGAGTTAAATTAATTTCTGCTTTATTAACTACATTTTGTGTGTGTGGGGGGGGGGTGCTTAAAAAGTCAGAAGATTTGATTATGTAAGATAATCTTTTGTGTATCCATTATTTCTGGAACTCTTTCTTGCAGTAATTGTGTTGTGCAAACACACACAAAAACATGTGGCGTTGGAGGTTCACACCTAAACTTGCATAAAATTGGAACTCTGAAATACACGCTTATTGCACACACACACGTACACACACACACACACACACAAGCTGTGCTCTCACCTGCTGCTGCTGCTGCTGCACTGGTCATGACTGGCTGGAACAGTCCTAGCAGCAGTCGAGTAGTCCCCCTCCAGGGAGACACTAGTAATTGGTCATTTGTTTTTTCACCTGTCTGGGGACATTATGTAACTACAGCAAACTGGCAGCAAGGTCACAAAATCTCATTTGGGGGCAAAGATTGGTCCCTAATTCACCCACTGTTAGTAAGACAGCTCTGCTAATGCGGTTATGCAACGGTTTCCTTGCTGTGTGTCTTTTTTTTTTTAATTATGATTTAAAAATGTAATAAAGTGTAAACACTCGTGTCATAAAACACGTGTGCAAGTTTTCTGAAAGATAAACCCATGCAATGCAAACAGTGTGTCATAAAAAAGTGGATATGTTGTGTTGCTCGCTGGCTTTAAGAGTTATTAAAAAAAATGAACGCTTATCAACACAAATCCTAAATAATCCCAGTGATGATCGGATTCCACCAGTTCTAAGAACTGTATGTCAAATGGTTTTTGGTTTGTAGCCTCTAGTAAAATATATTGGCTGAATTCAGCTGTTACACTGTCCAATAGGTCGCGCTGGCCTACATCATTTCTCATTGGTTAAAATAATATAATACACTGTCTTGAGTCGCCCCGCATTTCTTTATATTTTGCTAGGAAAATGACAATGAGACACAAACACAAATGGAAATGTATGAGACAACAACAGTTTGTTCTATTTGAATAAACTGGTTACAATCACTCCTTTATTCTTCTCAAACTCTCCCATGCAAGCAAACTCTCGCATGTAATTTGTTTAAGTAAAATTCAGGAACAGCTCTTTAGGAATTACAAGAATGTCTGTTTCTTTGCATTTGTATATCAGGGTGGCTCACAACTCAAGATACAGTACTGTATCTAAATTCTTAAAGTGGATCAGACTTACTTAATGCATTCATTCTGCAATGGCTGACTGGAATCTCAGCACACAGTTATGTAAGGCATTATGCTAACTATTTTCCCACACCTTCAAATATGTCGCAAAAGGGTTGATTAAGCTTCCATTCATCTTGCACACTGAGTAACCAGAACTGTTGGTGCAAGAAAAGGAAAAAAAGACAGACTTACATTCTATTTCTGTCACGTTTGCATTTTTGTCCTCAGTATTGCACCAACAACTGACATTCCAACCATTGTGACACCTTAAGCAATATTTGTAATTTATGTTATCAAGGGTGAAATTTTATTTTCTTCTAAGTGCACGACTGCTCCAGGTGGGGTGGCGCCTGCCTCGGGCCCACGAAAGACAGTACAAAGTCAGAAATTGAATTTGCACCAGTTTTGTTCTGCTGTTTTCTCTTATTTAATAATTTTTGCATCAGATATCAGGCAGGATGTCTGTCCAGTTGCATTCTTAATTAATATGTCTCAGATTACTTTTCTTTTAGACCACGTGTATAGCAAATAATGTCAAAATTGTCTTCAAGCCAAATCAACCTCTATATAAATGAGCCCCTCTAAATAAAATAATACATTCTCATACTAAAGCATCCTACTGTCAGAAGCCCCTGGGCTAACAGACACATGGACAAGGCATCCTTGTCCATGTTTAATGTACTGACCACAGCAAAGAGTTATAGCTCCTGTTTGTGGCTCTACTCAGTAAATTAAAGAAGGGCCAGTGGTATAAGCCAACCAGACAACCCTGTGTTTAATATCCTCCGAGTGAGAAAAGACTGCAGTAAGCACTCCAAAACAGCTTTAAATCACCAGTGAAAGCCATCGTCTTATTCTCTTCTTCTTAAATCTTCAGATGATTTTTTTTAACTGTACCTCTGACCCCTTCTTTTTTCAGTTCTGTCCTCTCAAACTAAGCACTTGTTTTGCGAATTTTCCTCCATGGGAGGTTTTTGAAGAAGGCTTATGAGTTCCTGTCAGTCATAAAGCATTGTGAATGGGTGAGCAGCTTTTACCAGACGCATACAGGGTTGGTAGCTGTCAGGATCCCAGGACTTAACCCAGGAGGAGTACGAGTTAATAAGGGCTTAGAGGTGGGACACTGTCGTTTTAGGTAGAGCTTGAATGCCCTAGTGAGAAGGATGTGGAATTGAACAATAGCCTACTGTTGTCATGCATTGATGTGTACATACAGAAAACACGTTTTTACAAGAGTTGTCCATTAAAATGATACATATATGCCGCGTTACGTCAAACAGTCCAATGTCAGCAGGAAAAGCTTGGGCAGAGCAATGGAAACAAGACCTTCCTGAGTCAGGAGCATATAAATACTCTCACAAACATAAATGCACAAAGCTGCAGCATGGTGCTTCAGACGAGCAGGGCTCGCCCTACCTGCTCAGCTTACCAAGGCCAGGCAGGAAAATGCTTTGCGTCATACGCAGTTTCCTCTCGTGAAGGTTGTTTTCCTCTAAATCCTGATGTACAAAACACAATTGATTCTGAGCTAATCTTTGCAGCATCAATATCAGTAGAATACATTTAAAGTTCAGCACCTTATTTTACGTTCTGCACTTTTTCAGGTGTGTGCATTTTTGAGATACATGTCGAGATTGGGATGGAATATGTTTATGTGATGTGTGCTTTTTTATGTTACCTGTGTTTTCCAGTTACGCGGAAGGAAATTATGAATTGTCAGTGACAGAGCCCTCTCCCTACTCTCATAACTTAATGTGCCAAGCCACAGATGCCAACGGACACCTTGTGCATAAATGAGCTACCCCAGTGGTTTTCTCTGAACAGCCGTAATTAACACCAAGTAAGAGTGCGCTGGTTGAGCTGTTGCACGCAGTGTGCAGAGGGAAAAGTACAGGAAATGAGATAAATATGCTTCTGTTGGACAATGTCCTCAATCCGCTCACTGCCAGCACTCCATATTGTTCAAGTCTTATCACTGATAACAGTGTTGTTGATGTGTTTTGGGGGGTTTTGTTTGTTTCTTTGTTTTATTGTGAGTAAAGTTTATTCATTAAGTGCTTTTTGTAGACAGGCAGTCACAAAGCGCTATACACAAAGGTTAAAATAAACAGAATGTTAAGTAACAAAATAGACAATATAAACAATACAAAAGGTTAAAAACTTTTCTGTTAAAAACAATGCGAAAGGTTAAAAGACTTGTTTAAACCAAAATGTTAACTGCTTTTTAAAGGATTCCGCAGAGTCAACCAAATGTAGTTGTGGTGGTAGACTGCTCCACCACCTTGGTGTCACAGACTGAAAAGCTCTGTCCCAGTTCGTCTTTAGTCGTGCACGGGGAACAACCAATAAACTCAGAGTCTGTGAGCGGAGACAACGAGCAGCAGTGTGTTTTGTAAGAAGCTTGGATAAATAATCTGGGGCCTGGCCATTTAGTGCTCTGTATGTTAAAACAAGAATTTAAAACAAATTCTTAAATCTATTGGGAGCCAATGTAAGGAATATTAAATAGGAGTAATGTGAGCATGCTCGGTAGAACAAGTTATTATTTTGTACAGCTTGGAGGCGAGAAAGAGATGATTTGTCCAAGATGTTAAACAGGGCATTGCAACAATCTAAACTCGAAGACACAAACGCATGAAAAAAAAAAATTCCGGTTCAGTTAAGGAGACCATATGTTGCAGTTTAGAAATGTTCCTTAAATGAAAGAAAAAGAAACGAGAGAAAGATTTTACATGTGAGTCAAGGCCCAGAGAAGAATTAAATATTACTCCAAGATTTTGAATGTTTGGCTTAGCAGAAGGACAGAAAGAGGCAAGAACCCTGACTGATTTTAGAATGTAATTCAGGAGCAGCTATTAAGCACTGGACTAGGGTAGACAGCCTATACAGCTGATGAGACTTAAAGGACATATGAAGCAGAATGTCATCAGCATAGAAATGATAAGAATTGTCACTAAAAGACTGAATAATACCAGCTAAAGGAAGCATGTAAGAAGAAAACAATAATGGACCCAAACCTGAACCCTGTGGAACTCCGCAGGTTAGGGGGGTAAATGTTAGCGGTAAACCTGTCAGTCCTAACAGAAAAGGTCCTATCTGATAAGTAGGAAGAAAACAAGTCTAAGGCAGAGATAGATATACCTAAAATATACTTATATAGGATTTAAGGGTATCGAAGGCTGCGCTGAGATCAAGCAAAATGATCACAGAATAATTCCCTGCATCAGAAGCCATTAATAGATCATTACAGACCCTTAAGAGGGCAGCCTCAGTGGAGTGCTGCTTTTGAAAGCTGGACTGAAGAGGATCAAAAATCTGTAATCTGCATACTAAGAACCTGAACTGATTTTCTGTTGAAACTGTTGATAATGGATTGCAATGTGGGACCCATTCAGGTGAGAGTCCCAGACAGGACAAAGGGAGGTAATTGTATAATTGTATGGTACTTGTTATTCTAAGGTTGGATTAAAAAAAAAAAAAAAAAACCTGTACTATCTCTGTTTTATCGAATGCCCCGGTTGTTTCCCTATATGATCTGCTGTTTTTAGAGCAGCTGCCTGAGACGTGCCACACTCTAGTGAAGTCTGGTCTAGTCAAGGAAGTGAAAGGGCAGGGCTCACTTACTGTTTCCTTGTAGAAAAAACATTTGCTTGGTTTGTTTTTTCCCTGCAGATCAGTGCTCCTTCTATAATATCACCACATAGTGTACTCATACATTTTAAAGTATAAAAATATTGGCCTGTGTAAGTAGATTTGGAATTCTTTGCCTGTGTTTGTAATATGCAATTTTTTGTATTTTCTACAAATCCTATGTATATTGTAAGTTATGTTTAAGATATTATTCCAGCACTTCACAGAGTGTGATGTTTTGTGGAAGAATCAAATATAAAATTATGTAAATACATACATCAGAATCCTCCATATCAAACCCTGAAAAGGATTTAAGGAGTTATGTTCATTTAATTGCATCAATCCCATTAATAAGCAGTATATTTTACTTCTAAGTCTTTGCATTTATCTTTTTCAGTTTTATAAGCTCATTAAATACTTAACTAACAGTGAATGAGGACAAAACACAAGACAGAACAAGTCTTTCACTAATACAGTTTGTCAATGTAAAAATGTCAGCCTTGCTTTCCTGGAAGTCAATGATTAATCAAAATGCTTTCCACAGAAAGCCGGCCTCACCCCCCTAATAGAGCAATAACATCATGTCATAATGTTTTTGCTGAGTTTAGTTTGATTAGTTGGGATTTATGGATTACTTTATGTTAAAACTGGCACTGGCCTTTTTGCCATCTTTTCCACACATCAACCAGCTTTACTGAGAAAGAAGAACAGAACACAACATTGTATCAGAGACGACCCGTCAGACAAGTTGAAACAATAGCTGTAGCAACACTGGCAAAGTCATGTTCAAGCTCCAGGAACGACTCTGTACTTATAAGGAAATGCTTGTGAGTGTGTGTGTGTGTACGCGTGTGCAGTTGTGTGTATGTGTGTTGAATTCATAATCTTATCCATCAATTAAACTGCTTTCTATGGTTAATTAACTTCCATTTATGCTCAAAACAACACTTGTTCTGGGATGTGTGCAAGAGGTTAAAAGCAGAAAGCATGTCATTCAAATGTAACAGCGTGATTGAACCACAGATTCACACAGACACACACACTCACACATGGTCTAAATACACTTCAAGTTGTCATTTCTGGTATTGTCACCTTGAAAACAAGACAAGCCGCAAAAATTGATTTTAGAGATTCAAACCCATGCACTCTAATTTAATATTTATAAGGTGTTACAAAAATCTTTAAAATACAGTTTAAGATCAGTTTAAGACTATGGTGCTTACAAAAATCTCTATGTGCATGTACAGGACATGTCACAGTTTAGGTGGTTGCACCTATGCTCCCCATCCCAGTCCAGACCAGAACTGCTGATTTTGCGCCTGAAAATTTGAGATTCTTCAATGGAAATCTGTTTGGTCATATCCACAGACCCACCACGCAAAACGTATTCTTACACCAGTGTTTTGTTTGCATGAAAATTCAGGTCAGTTTGGGAGGAAAAAAAGTTCATGTTTGTTGTCTGTTTAAGTTTGAAATCCACACAGTGCCAGTGGTTTCAACTCGAAGCTATCCAGGCGTGCACGCATTTCAGAAGATGAAAATGCAGGAGAACATTGTTGCACTGCATTCATAGCATTTGCAAAAATAATCATCCTCACAATAATGAAATACTTTAGAAAGAAACGTGTTTAAACAATTGTTTCCATCATGACATTCACAAGTGTGTTTATTAAGTAACAAATTAAATGCTAACTTTTGGCATTTCACCCACTGGGATAGAAAGACTTTCTCGTCTAATGTAACTCAGAGGCTCTGGTGGTTCTGAGATAAAAGTTATGCGACACTGGCGTTGAGTCTCAGCCTTTGGTTCGTTCCAAAGACATTCTGTTTCTTTTTGCTTCCCTCCTTATGTGAAGTGGCTGTGTGGGTGTTTTTCGCAGCCTTTTGGCTGGTTCCCTGCCAATGACCGTACTTTGAACCAGCAGCAGCTGGGGTGTGAGCACAGCCAAAGATAGATGATTAGCTATAGCAGAGAAGCAGAGACCAGCCTCTCTCTCTCTCTCTCTCTCTCTCTCTCTCTGTTTGTTTCCGCCTGTCTATCACCCCTCATCCTTTCCCCCCGTGCCTTTCTTTCATCGTGTTCCCGTGTTACTTTAATAACAGGGAAACTCTTCCAAGAAAAAGGTGACTGCCTTCCTCCTTCCAGCACGTTTACGGCTCCCGGGATCCAAGACCTGTGATGGCGCTTTGCCGAGCACATTTACTTATGACCCAGTTTTTATTCGTTTTAACCCAAATCAAACTCAGACTCCAGTGAGCTGCAAACATGAAACTGTGAGCATGTCTCAGAATTTCCTTTGTACTTTGTGGTTTTACCCGAGTGACTCACTGGTTCCCCAGAGACATATGTTTTTCAGGAGACAGCGTGGCCACTATACAATATGTTTCGCTGGCCACGCTGCATTTAGATATCCTTTGCGCCACCACTTTTTTTTAAACTCTTTGCTCTTTTTTCTTGTCTCTTTCATTTATCGAAGGTGTTATGTCATGTTTTGCCTGTTTTTGTTTTTGTTTTAAACATGCCATTGTTGTGCTTCCCTACATCTTGCTCTAATAATAGTTTTTGCTTTCCCCCCGAATAAAACGGTCACTAACTGACAACAGATTTCCTCTCTTCCTGCTTCCATACATCTTGCTCACTGCTTGTTTTCTGCTTTAAATCTTGCTGAGTCAGGTAGGAGGGAAGGAGGCAATCGAAGAAAAGCTGCATTTGCCATTTGTTTAAGGAGCAGCGCTACACACACTCCACAGTAGTCAGTGTTTCATCTGAGATGTTACAGGGTTTCTGATCTAATTATACATACACAGGCTATGCAGGACGAATAGAGGTCCCAACAGTGGATCAAAGCCTTTTTGATCTTAGTGATAAAGGGTGGAAGTAGTGGACTGCTTTGATACTGACTGGCTTTTCCTCTCTGTTTTGAATCTGTAGTCCCTATAAGACGTGTTCATGTTGACGGTATCATGTTCATTCGTGTCTTTGTGAGGTGCTCAGGTCACCAAGCATGATAGTTTTGGATAATGGCCTAAGCTGCAATAAGACTTAGAGAAGGGTCTTTAGGCTAATGGTTACACTTTGTTTCACAGTCTCACAACAGGACAGTTAACCCCACACCTCAAATCTACTCCTAACAGAAAACTGCTAAGCCTCAGTTTTCTGCACACACTGGACAATCCATACAAGCACGTTTGACCCCCAAAGACCAGTATGTTTGACTAGTGTGATTGCTGTTTGTTGTGCCAGGGCACGGTTAAGCAAACCAGCCTTGGAAAGGTGATCCTGGGCACAGTTCAGCTGGACTAGGACATGGTACACATGCAGTGTGATCACTGTCTGTGCTCCAGCATGAATCTCAGTGCTTTCTCTGTGACAGCTGGCTCCATGAAAATTAGGCCATTAACAAATATGTAGTGCCAAAATTAAACTGCAAAATGCATGAAATCATGAAACTGAGAAAGTGCAAGTGTATGAGAGGAGCTGACGTGCTCATGTGTCCTCCTGTGCTGGATCAATAAGGGCAAAGTGAGTGCATGCCAGTGGTGGAGCGAGGACAGGAGGACTGGTGTTCTCTAAGATGGTACAAGGCAACTGTGTCTAGTCTGAGTCTGCCCTGAATGTCAAATTTTTCCATAATTCATCACAGGGCCAAAAATTTTCTCATATTCACAACTGAGCTACATTTTCACATATCACTGATTAAAATGTCACTTAAATGTAGCCCCGATCGTAAAGTCTTTACCACATTAGACACAGACATTATGACAAGTCAGATTAGCAAGATTTCCAAGTGACTCAAATGCAGAAACTTGTATTTTACTTTGATGTTTCTAGACATTCGTGGGTGCTTTCCGTTTTTCTTTTTCTTTTTTCTTAACATAACTCCAGGATCACACAGCAGCAGATTTCATCCAAGCTCGCCCATTAAGCAAGAGTTATGTGGATTTATAGACATGGCCCAATAGCTTCATGGCCCATGGAGATTATGATCAGTCAGGATATAAAAGTAAATGACACTGTCCACTTTTTTCCAGTTCACTTTAGTGTTCTTCAGCATGCTTTATTGGCATCAAAGTCATCTCGATTTGCCATTTCACAAAAAATATAGTTTAAAAAATTGAAATGTTACAACTGATATATCTATATCATTTTAGATTAAATATATTTCTCCTCTTCTGCTGCGAGGATGGTGGTGCGATGGTAAGCACTGTTGCCTCACAGCAAGAAGGTCCTGGGTTCCAAAGCACCACCTGTTTGTGTGGGTCCTCTCACTCTGGCTTCCTCCCACAGTCCAATGACATGCGCTTAGTGGATTTGGTTAATTGATGATTGTAAATTGCCCGTAGGTGTGAATGTGAGCATGAAGGAGTTTTTGTCTCTGTGTGTTGGCCCAGTGACAAGCTAGCGACCTGTTCAGGGTGTACCCTGCCTCTCTCCATATGGTAGCTGCTATAGACACTGTACCCAGAACTAACTAAGAGGATGGATAATTTTCTTCATATGACTCCTCTAGATATACTAAAGAGGCTATCAAAATATAACTTGCAGTAGTACTGTACATATTTGCATGTTTGGCAAATATTGCACATGTAACTGTTCCAGGTATGTCTGACTGAAGCTGTGATTAAAATGTAAAAACTAACTGAATGACACAATTCTGTTGCTCTACCCTGATAACGCACACAGTTACAACCCATGCTCTGAAAGGGCTTTTAGGAAAATTACACAGTGACACTGATCCCCTCAAAAAGCACAACAGTAGATATAACTAAAAGCTCCCCTGTATTTATTTTTTTGCTCTAAACAATTGGTACTTATTTCTTTAGGTGAGTTTGGTTCAAACCACACAAATAGAAGAAAAGCGGTGCTTAGAAATGAGCTTATATGAACCAAAAAAAAAGAACAAAACCTCATTAAGCTGACCTGGACTACACAGCGTGGAGAGAGGTAAAACAACATAAACTACATGGGTCCCATTCCTTACATCCTGCGTGAACCAACATTAGCACTATATTTGTGTTTCTGGCACTGATGTAATGCACTTTTTTCAGATCCATCTCATTTTCAGTGCTTTGAGTATCTGGGCGTGCCTCATCACAAACGTGCATCCGCCCGGCCTCACCCCTGGCAGAGGATGTGAATTACTGTGTTTGTTCTCGGTGTGGAACGTCTCCACCTGTGGTGGAAAAAAAAACATTATGTATGTATCCAGGCTTCCATTCATGACACTGTTAATGGGTTTGGGACTGTTCCCGCTCTTGTTTTGGCTGCTGGTAGCCACCTATCAGGGGGGAGACATTTTACCTGTCAGGCTGTCAGGTCGAACTTTACGTCTGGTACCTGAACTTGGTTTTTAGTGTGTGAGAGAGAAAGAGAGACAGAGAAAGACTGGTTTTCTTGTTAACTGAATTTAAAATACAGACACGGCATTTGGTCTGATGTTTAACTCTCTGACGAAGAGGAATCAATAAGTCAGTCAGCCACTGTTTTCTTTTTTATACAAGATATTTATTTTTTAAAAAATGGATTTACAGGGTGTTGTGCTTGACCCACATTTTCAGCCATGGCTCGTCTCTTAGACACCCTGGCATCTCCAGCAGGCAGCTAGCATCCAAGCTGCTGACCTTAGTTTTTGTGTGGTTAATCCAGGTGCCACACCATTAAAACATTTTTTTAGGCTGACTTTGGGCTTTGGTTGAAACACACACTCGTGCTTTGGGTCCAGTCATTTTCATTTTCCATGTTAAAACCCACAAATATATAGGTCTGCCTAGCAGCGAAATGATGGAAATTAGTGGCCAAAAATAGAAGCGCATGAATCTGGGAACAGGCATCCTCAGATAATGGGGAAAAGTTGAGGCTGAGGGCCATGTTGTTGAGGTGAAGTCATAGCTGGAAAAAGAAATGATGCCCAACCCCCCTTCCACCCCTTCAATGCAAAATCTCATGCTATACCAATAATGGAGACATCTTCTCCACCCTAAAGGAAAGCAAACAATATTGAAATGAGAATGTGCCGCACGTATCGACATGTCTAAATGACTTCATCCCACAATGACACATGCCACATAGTGAGATTACAATTTTTATATATGCTTTCCTGTGACATCACACGTTTATTTGGGATTGGAAAAGCAAACAAAAACATAAAGGAGCATTTTTATTTGATTTTGCACCAGTTGAGGACGTTATCGAAAGCTGAATTCTCCTGAGGGGCAGAGCAGCAAAGTTTAAGCAAACAATTTATACGCCCAGTCAGCATGTCAAGCATAAATGGCTTGCTTTTAATACCTTCACCCCTGCTGGCATGAAATGAATAATTTTGGTCGCAGGAGGTAGAGTAAGATGGTGAGTGGATGAATGGAGCTCTTGTACCACCGCCTCTGCATCAACAGCATCTTTGACAACCACTAGTGTTGGTTTTAAAGTCAAATATAGACGGGGTCTGCGACGTAACATGCTGCATTTAGAAAATGCAGCGCAAGCGTGCCAGCGTGACGACAGAGTGGTATGACATCTTCAGCAGCCAATCATCCTCTAAGGACTTTTTTTCTTACCCAATATAACCAATGGTGAAGAGCCAGTAAAAAGGGGGGGGATGATGAGTTTTAGTGGTTCTCAACAACAGAGTCAAGTGGTTAAAACAGGAACTTTGTCTAGGTTTTAGTGAGCCATTTCCTGAATATATATGTATATATAAAAAAGGGGAAAAAAGCTGATGACGATGTGCCAACAAGAGAAACACAATATTAGCACAGACAGCGATCACTCTTTTTACAAAAGCTGCAATCGAGATTGATTGCAGTTATAGTGAAAAACGTCAAACCTTGCATCCAAAGTGTTGCCACGCTCCACTTCCTCTTTCTCATATTATTGTTTACAACGGTCATTGCCATAGTAACCACACGACAGTGACGTCAAGCAGAGCAAACAAGCAGCACTGGTGAAATAGGGGGGAATATTCTGAGTCCATCACCACTGGACACACAGAAAACAAAGCAACGATTAGACTGAAGAGATACTTTTTTTTACATTCAAAACAATCACTGATACACCTGTTTGTGTCTCCTCAAGAAACAAAGGGTTGTTTGTTTGTTTTTTATTTAACCTTGATTTTTAGAAGCCAGGCAGTTCTCTTTATTTTAAGAGTAAAAGGGAAGGGGCTTTCTGGGCTTGGCTTGCTTCCTGATGATGACTCAGAAAAAGGGGGGTTTCCTCAGTCTGCCATCTGAGTGTTGGTTGCCCCCCTGTTTTAACTTTTCTTCTCACACACTAACTTTTTCACCATTGCCTCCAATCCTCTGTGTTCTTCCCCTCTGCTTTCACTCAGAGGTCGGAGCCAACAGGGGTCTGTCCTTATAAGGTCTGTTAAGGGTACTGGTGACAATAGGCCTGCTGTTGACATTAGCAAATGTGTCCTGGCTCTCCTAGGGAGCTGAACTGTAGGTGTTTCCTGATGCTCCGACTGACAGAGGCATGCACAAAAGCGGGTAAACAGGAAGCAGATAAAAAAGCTGCAGAGGTCCCAGGGCTGACATCATCGTCTTATTTCCAGCTCTTTTTTTAAAAGCTTTGGTAATGTTTCGTCTGTTACAGTCTGGAGGAAGACGCTTGTTAAACAAAAAAAAAGTTGCCTCTCTCAGCAGGATGAGTCTGTGATTTTAAGCACATGGTGATCTTACCCTTGCTTTTCGTAACTTCTCCTTCTGTCTCCGCATTTCTTTTTATAGCCCATAAGATTCTGGTCAAAACTTTTTCTGCCTGTTTAAAAAGATGTAAAATGAGCCAAAGCATTGAAAACGAAACAGAGACTGACTCACAGCATGTGTAATAACAACAAACTAAAATCCTCTCACAAAGGTTCTGCTGTAGCTTTTTCACTGATGCATATCTTCAATTGCTTTTGATTTGTTGAGCTTTGTTAAGTGTTTTCAAAAATGAAAATGAAACATCACAAACAGTAATCCAATGGAAGGATAAAGGTGGTAAAATAACAAAATTTCAGGCAAGATCGAGCAGAGAGCCTTTACTATGATACTTTTTTGGTCAGGTCCTCAAGGTCAAACCTGTCTCAGTCGAACCAGAATGATGTGCCTCCCATGTAATGAGCAGTTAAGTGTACAAGAGCCCCTGGGAAATCAGTTGATTCCCCTTAATTATCTTTCATCTTTTCCCTCAAGGTAGCGTGGTGTGCGAAGTTTTAAGTGGAGGGATGAAAGGAGGTTCTAATCTACTGTAATGAATCGAAAAACCACAGAGTATTTGACCTTCTCACAGCAGTGAGGATGACTTTATGTAAATGATGCTCTCAATTATGTTTCATTTCATCTTTCATTTATTTTGGATTATGTAAAATGAGAGAGATTTATGAATTTTAAAAAGATCCCGAGATGACGAGAGGAGGCTCGGAGCAACAATGATCGCGGCACTCAAGAACACACGAGAAAACCAAACAAACAGGATAAGTGGGAAAACAGGCTGGGTAGGGAACCTGAAGAGGGCGGAGCTGTGGGAGTGAGATAAATGTGAGAACAAGAGGCCTGAAAAAGTTTGTCTTAGGATGCGGCGATATGATAAGAGGATGCTCAGGTCATGTTTAAAGTAATGAAAAGAAAAAAATGACAGCTCCTCACATTTGCATTGTAAATTCATGCCATCCTGGGAACACTCAGTTGCCATGGTGTGGCATGGTTTTGTTGGTGGTAGTGTTAGCAACCAGACAAGGAGTG
>VUQR01024769.1:35995-79007 GCA_015108515.1 Hemichromis elongatus
ACCAGACAAGGATTGAGCATGCAATACAAGCCCTGTGACTCATTTAGTAACCCCCCCCCTCCACGCACACTCTCCTTCCTGCCCACAGAATGTCAATAGAAGGCAGAGATGACATGATATGTCCCTCCTTATACACTATTAGTCCTCACATCACAGTTTCTGCGATGACACCACAGCCGTTGTTACCTAGTAACCGCTGTAATTCGTGACTGTCTATGTAAATTTTCCCGCGCTCACTGAAGTATGATGCCTGAAGACTTACTTAACAATTCTAAGATTTCATTATGCAATGGAGACATTTGCTGAAGTCTAAATGAGTGGGGAATTACTGGCAGCGCTCTGAGTGATCTGTGGCAGTAACCTTAACAATTACACAGGAATATACACTTAACAAAATAAAACACAATAGGTGGCATCCGCTTGCGTTAAACAGAGTAAACAGTGCCAGATGGCACTATATTCAGTGGTAGCGACAAGCATAGAGAGCACTTTAAATGGGATGAGACATTAGCGGGAAGCAGGCTCTTAAACACATAGGTCAACTTGTCGCATTACATTAGTACTGCTGCAAACACTTGGACACACTGTTAGCTCTGCCAGGATGGGTCCGCTTTTTCACCAAGATGCTGTTCTGACTGCGTTTCCTGAGGATATGTCCGAGTGTCACCATGCATCATGTTGAAGTAGAGGCCAAACAAGTATCACAACCATAAAACTAGTGAGCTAGCCTCGTGGGGCTTAAGTTCATATCCCTGTTATCCCTTACGCTGTTCCGCTTCAAGGAAGCTCAGTGGAGTGTTTGTAGGCTACGGTCAGCCACAATGTGGGGCAATGTTCTAGCTTACATAAGCTGTTGCTTAGTGATAGATAAATAAATAAATCAACCTCACAGGTCATCTTGTTCAATAAACTGTGAAAGGGAAGGATTTTTTTTTTTAATTTTGTCTTGGAGACCAAAGAAGGAAACAGTTTCTGTGATTGTCTTCCAATATTCACTTGCCAGGGCTGTTGCATCTGCTCTATGTGTATTTGAATTTAAAAGTCATATGCAGCTTTAATTTTGGACCTGTCTTTCTGGGTCATAATGACTTGCATGCTGGGTTTTTTTGGTCATAATAGCACTGGGATAAATGTGTAAATAATATGTCTGGCCTTACATTGCTTCCCTGGTTACCTAATTACCCAACCATTGCTCCAAAACTAAAAAGACTAAAGCACTAATCGCTTTCCCAAACCCTATATTTTTCTGAAGCCAGGTTATCCTGTTGTGTGTTTAGTGCCAGAAATTATCCGGGTGTGTTTACATTCCCATCTGCCTGCAGTCAGACACACCACACACAGGCAAAGACTGACTCAAGGGCGTGTACTTTGAAAACACTGTCTGTTGCATAACTAGCGGCATGCCAAGCTTTAGCACACATATTCATGCTCATCTAAGTGGATCATTATTTAGTGCTGTTCTTCCTCATTTAACACCAGCTACATTTACAGTATCTGTTCACATAATACTAATGTAAGGTAATGTAACAAGTTATGCAATAATATAAAAGCAAACTACAATCACTGGCTAATCCCTTTCAAGGCCAAACACAGGCTATCTCCTAGCAACATGGGGGTTACTTGATAAAAGTTAGATAAAAGAGATCAAGAGATATATAATGCAAAAATGTTGATTTGATAATAAAATTGTTTTCTTTAATACCTCTACCAAGTCGTGTTTGCCTGTTTGTTTGCTCGTTGGACTGCACCAAATCAGACAATCAGAATGTCAAGTAACATTTGGCGTGTCTCCCTTTATTTTAAAAATTGGGGAGTGAAACAGCATTCAGAGTGTATGAGGTGTTGCTGAGAGGCAGCACTGTTTGGAGTCATCCTCCAAACAACACTTCATATAATTGAAGCCTTTGGTTTTAAAATGAACGCCATTGCTCTTCCTGTTGGGTAATCGGAAGCTTCTTATCTGTAGCACTTGTATCACTCATATATATATATATATCTGTCTGCACTTGCAAGGAAAAGAGGTGGACCAAAATAGACACCGGTTGTTGATAAAACACACCAGGGAGGAAAAAAAGAATCATCCTGAGACAAACATATGCCAGTGTTTCTTTCCTTCATCCACACCTAGATTCAGTGTGTGGCATCAAAACATACTGCATTCTTTGTAACTGGTTATTTCAAGACTACTGGCTCAAATGGGGATGACTCTTCATTTCCTTTCATTTCTCACATCTGACTGTCACCAGCTGTGTCTGAGCTTGTCTTTATCTCCATGGAAATGATGGGAGAGGGAAACCCATAATCGCAAGACAAAATCTGACTAAGAGATTCCTCTGTTGCTTATGACGGCGGACCAACAGGATTCCAGAATAGAAGCTGGCGAGCCTTAAGGCTTGGTTTGTTTTCTCATGTCCTGAATCACAGAGTGGAGAGGGAGCGATGTGGACGTGTGAGATGTGTCATATGTAAGAGTGCTAACTAAATATGATTCGATGAAGGGCTTTTATTTCCCAGGCCTTCTACAAAAGGGATATAAAAAGATGGGGAAGTGGGTCACACCCTGACCAACTGTGGAAATACACCTCATAACAGATGTTTGTCACCAAGAGTCCTGGCACAGGTTCTTTCAGTAGAAAAGCTGGACAAAGCTGATATCACCCAGTGCCTGGTGGCTATTGTCCAAAGTGTGTCAGTAAGGCCTGTGCAACCAGCCAGAAGCAGTAATTCCACTTAGACTCATTGAAACAAGCAGATGGATTATCGCCACTACTGCAATGGACTTATGATAAATAAATCTTAGTTGAAAGTGTAGCTCTAATCACGTACCAGTTATGCAATAGGTTCTGCAAAAGCAGTGGATTTATTTGATCTGATATAACCCTTGAGTATAGTTAGGTTTAGCATGATGTCTGCAGCTGTTCAAATAGTCGGTGAGCCCTTGAAGCAGTGCGAGAGGACAGTGTCCCTCTGTTTGCCACTTGGGGGAATCTGCAAAGCTGCAGGCTATGTGGGAAAAGACACTTTTTATTTTTTAAAGACAATTTTTATGTAAAATTGTACAGTTTCTGCTATCTTCTGCTATGAAGATCTTGTTTGTCATAGAAAACATTTCATTTCAATGCTGGCTTTTCATATATTGTATAAACAAAGGTGCGACATGTGTAAGGCGGACACCATGTAATGCATGCAATACTAAGTTCTAGAGAACTACATGAAAAGAAACCCAGGCAGTGCAGCATTACATGGTGGTTGTCTATATGATGATTAAAGCCTGGCAGAGCCCTGAGAGGACAGCAAGGGTTGGTCAGGTGAACGATTTGTTAAAGCCTGAAATTTCAAACAATCAAACTGTCACTTTTGTTTTGGGCCACCAACATACAAAATACTTGTGGGGTTTTTAATTAAATTACAGATTATTGCCTTTTCAAGACAAGAGTAATCCACGCGAGTTCAACAGATCAAAGCTCCGGAGGAGCCGCTCCTCTGCTCTAAATTATAGGATTTCCCTCAATACTGGGCAACCAGATGTGTCGCCTGAGCACACAGCGCAATAAATATTGTTTTGACAAGACTGTTTTAGATAATATGAACCAAACACAGCACCGCGTCCCACTGCTGTGGCTGTCTGAAAAGAGCAGCAGTGTCTTCTTTCCTTTTTAGCGTGATTTATATTTTCTTCCCAATCTGATTCCTTAAACCACCTGATGGGAAATAATAGAGAGCACAGCAAGACCTTTGCATCGTACATTGGGTTTATTTGGGTTTAAGTAATATTAGTAAGGAAATCTCTAAGGCTTGGAGCTCTGCATGCAACTTCAAGCTGAAGTGTTACCTAAGGTTTGTTTTTACTCTGGATGCAGAGATTGTGGTCTGGGAGTGCATAAGCGAAGCAGTTCAGTTACATGATTATCTTTTCTTTCTTTTTTTTTTGCAGGTAATACGTTTAAATTCTTTTCATAAATAGACTTTTGCAAAGTAAAGTAAGAAGTGATGCTTTCCTTGACTAAACAAGTCAAGCTAAAGGTAATTTGTGCCAAGGAAGTTAAGCTTACCCATGGCTGGTAATGATGACAGTCATTCCTTTAATCGCTGTAAACCAGTGGATCAACACAAAAACACCAACACCACCAGGCACTGACAAACACCCCACTATTACAGAACCCATTCCAAAAGATTTGCTCATTTTACTAATCCCCACAGCTTTAGCTGTAAAAGAGAGACCATTAAGTAATTGAGCCGCATCGCAGTAGCATTTCTATTTTATTGGCTTATTTCATGCTACAGCAATAGAAATTATGAAGACAGAAAGATGTGAATTTGTCATATTATCACCAATAACCAATCGTATACCTTGGATAATGTAGCAACACAGTACTAAAGTGATGCAATCTTGCATGAGCCGTTTAAGCAACTGGCTGTTCAGGTTGTGGAATGTGACTTTCTCCGAACACAGCGTTAAATAATAGTAAATATTATATGCACACATGTGCTTGTTTAGTTTGTTGCCTTTTTTATTTGTTTAGTTGCTCGTGAAAACAAAGCAGGAGTTCATGCATAGTTAGACAGTGATTCATCATGGCATTACCAGCATTTGACATTATCAGTACCTACTGATGATGCAGTCGTAGCCAGTGTGAACAAGAGCCTCCACTGTTGGACTGTGAAAGCATCACTATGTGGTCAGAACCCAATAAAATGCAATGCCATTTTCAACAAGGATGATATTGTCTGTCTGGGCACACTATGAACACATTTGTTCTGTTTCACAGCAATTTTACATCAGATTTCAGAATCCGCGGGGTATTTCTCAGAGAGCGGTGGCTTTCATGGGTGTTTTCCTTCCCCCACACCAGTCTGAGAGTGTTAGATACTGCATCTTAATTTAGACTTAACTGTTTTTGCGTTTTTTATGGTGACTAATAAAAAAATGTGGTAACACTAATGACAGATGACATCTTCAACTACTTAGACTTTTGTACACAAAGCCTTCACCGTGCACATTTTGGATCCAAGACTCATTAAAAAAGTTTTCTGTGATTTCTGCAGCTGTTTTCATTGACTAGCTTTATAGGTATATAAATAGGAAGCATGCCAGTGCGAGGAGGACTGGAAGGTTATTTGGGTTAAATCTAAAAAGCATCTTTGTGTCAACTTTAAACATCTGTTGTTTTATTCCCCAAAAAAACAATTAAACCGTTTAATAGAGGGTATAAAACACTGATGCCAAATTAAATCATGTATATAGCAACTTATGCTTTGCAAATAAAACAAGTGAAGCAGTCAATTAAAACCTTAAAGCTGTCTTTTTTATTTATTTTGATTTAAAGAAATACAAATGTTTACAGAGTCACGTAATCAATATGTTTGCTGTGATGTTTTCAAGGTGTTTCAGTGGTGTGAGCTATAGTCTGGTTTGGACAGGTCTGGTCTTTAAGCTTCATGGGAAAGTGTCACAGTTATTTACAAATGAATTTATTTTCAGTGTTAAGAATGTTTGAGCGCCTTACGCTGGGTTTAATAGAGGTAAACGTTGCTCTGATCCACTTGGAAGTTTGGGATCAGATTATCCACAAAAGCACAAAATAGGCTCTTACATACCAGCTTTGCAATTACTGGTCCCCGAGGCAGCGAAGTTCAAATCCCTATCAGCTGCTTAACATCCCGTGAAGTAGACAGAATGCTTTATTTTCCTATAGAATTAAAACCAGTTTTACAAATCTATTAGTGGCTCGATAGTGTAGTGGTTAACATATCAGTCCAACACGCAATAGATCCCTGCTTAGGGACCAGGAGGAGACACAAATAGCTGGGAGGGCTGTGTCAGGATGGCAGTCTGGTGTAAAACTGTCCCAAACCAAATATGTGGATCCATCTGCTGTGGGAGGCCTTTTAAAATAAATTTGTTTTAAATGCTGATCTTAAATAACAGAAGTCATTATAATATTTTATTAATACAGTAATTTCCAGCAGTGCTATTATTATGTAGCACTGGTCAGTGATTTTTATATCTTATTTTTTTGTCATAGGTACTTTAACTGCCTGATCACAGTTTTGTCAGAAGTGCAGTTCCAGCAAATAGAGAGCATTAAAAAAGCTGTTTGGCAACTGCTTTGCTTTTTTTTAAGTTTCAATTTTCAGCAAACACAGTTTCAGTGCACATTAGGATTAAGGGTGTTGTGTTGATCACCTATATGCTAATAGATATAGACACACAAGTATATATAAATATATATAAACTTGTGTATTTTGTGATTCCTCGTAACGTCTTAGAATTGTTAGAAGCAGGGATTTGATCTTCAAATATGGGAAACAGCTGGCTTTAAATCCTGCACAGCTCTACCTTTATATTATAAGGGAGTCAACCCACTTTTCAGTGGGTGACCGGTGCTGTGACAGCTGAGAGGAAATGATTGCGAAGCACGCTGGTGATCCTTCCAATCCAAAATACAGACCCACAAGTCCCTGTGGCCACAGAAGAGAGAGGGAGACCATGTTTGTCCTGTCAGTGAGCCAGAACAGCTTTCCCTCAGGAAACTCCTTGAAAAACGCAAAGTCAGACCTGAATAGCACTTTGTGAATCCCACACTGCAGCTGAAGCAGCAGCAGGAAAAAGGTTGAAGGATTTCAAGTCTTTCCTCAGTTTATTTTAGTAACTGTGACACCCAGAGACATTATTGTTAATAGACAGCTCAGAGAGCATGGGACAACAAAAGCATAGAGAAACTGAAACCTGATCATCAGTGAGCCCTCAGTCATGGTTTTAATGTGAACTACAGAGAATAATGGAAAAAAACAAAATCAGACTGTTTATTCAAACTTCAACAAGCCTGCTAATTAAGCAACTAGTATCAACTCTTTGATGTTTGCAAAATCTATCAAATCATTCTTTCTTTCCCTCTCAGTATAAAGGTTGCTGCTGTAGCTTCATCCATCCACAAACATCGACCTAAACCAGTGTGGTCCACTGAGGGGGGAAAAAGGAAAAACTGGGGAACTTAACATTTCCTTGACCTTGTTTGACTCAACTATGTAAACCTTGCTGCTTGGTAATTGTTCATTGTATTTGCCCATATGTTGTTTTTGGGTACACAGCAAAACACTTCCTCCCTCTGTCTTTGATGCCTGTTTCTTAATGGACATTGTGAGCTCCACTTTCCTCAGTGACGCTCAGCTCAGACAGCGAGAGACCAGAAAAACATGGAGTTTAGTCAACTATGGTCAAGTCTCGATTCTGTTTGACTGTCGTCCAGCAATTTCATGTCCATACTAACTGACACCAGCCTTGTAAATGTCATTGAAATCAATAAATGAATAGATTTCTTAATTTTGGATAAGTGGAGCAACATGTCTTTAATAACATGGCTTTCAGCCCATGTAGTAAATTTGTGGCAGCATTTTGGCTCAACATCTTCATATTGCTAAAATGTTTTAGCAAATTTTATATTAGAAATGTACAGAGTGAGTGACTCCGTGTCCTCGCCAGCAGTCGAGCGCACCACATCCTGTGTATTTGTTGTAGATCACTTTAGTTGTATTTGTTGCCGCAATATGTGTTGTAGCAACATGTGTTTAGCTTAAAGAAACAAAACCTGGTTGTCCAGGATGATTCTCAGAACTTTATCTTCAGAGCAGGGATTACATTACAGTACATGTTAGATTGCATTTCATGCAGCACTCGCTAGGAAAGTATCAAAGGTCTAAAAAGTTAATATTTAAAGATCGAGCGATAATTGTTGACTTGTGATATATGAATATGACCTGTTCACATCAACGCTCACAGTCAAAATAGTCTCGTGCAGAACTCTGAAATAATCATTATGTATAATAACTATACATTAAGCTGGCGGCCTCTTGTTGCCAACTCAATGATCTTATCATAGAAGTTACACTTATGTGCTGTGACCCAGTTCTGTCAGGAATAAAAGCAAACAAATCCATGCAAGCAAAACCTAGTTATACACACTAAACACACGTATTGTATGCACACATAAACCTTGTGGTTGGTCTGGGATGGGTTGCGTGTGAAGGCTGTTGAGTCTGTACAGCTAGACAGTCTCTGTTCTGCACTCTGTCTGCACAGAGGTTATGTAACATGGGCTTGGCCGCACCACACGCTAGTTTTTCATTGGCTCCGTGGAACTTGCTGATTTGAATACCCTTCCCCCAAAACTGTTTCTGTCTGGACTTCAACTGACTACGTAGGGCTTTTGAATGCTTTTGAATATCTACAGTGCAGGAAAAAAAATGGCCTTCTAAAGGCATGCTTTTTGACAGCAGGACGTGGGAGGAGGAGATCTTAAGCACATGAGTATTTATCAGCTTTTCTGGGCGGGAAGAAACTGGGTGAACTGAAATAAAAAAAACAGGAAAGGAAAGGCTAAATCAACAAGTCCAGCCTCCCTTGGGTTCTGGTTTCATCAGTTTAATCAAATATGGGAGGGAGCCTTACCGAAGATATCAATTGTATATAATCTCATTCAAATTAGAGAATAGAACAAGAAGTTAAAAAGTAAACCTCAGAAAGGTCACAAGTCCATTACAGGGCTTCAGTCAGTCAGGTTTAAGTTTAAGTGCACAGAAGCAAGTCTAGTACTATCTGTTGGAAAGAAAGGCTGACCTTAATGGTAATGAATATAATTTCACTTTTAAATGACTAGTTTTACACAAAGTGCTGACACATTCTCCTTCACCCCATATTTATTGTGTCGCCTATTCAGAAATGCGTGAAGAAGTATTTCATGCCAGCTTGCACTTTCTGCATGTGCGGTTACATGCAAACCATGAATCATGTCATTGTTGTTTCTCTTGTGTTTCAATAGCAAACAGCAACTGTATCAGGTAACACTGCCATACATATTTTCATCAGTCTTTAATTAATTAATACAGAGAAGAAAGATCAGCTGTGGCTTAGTGGCCCGCCTTTATCCAAGTGCTCTGAATTCTGCCCTTTCATAACTCAACACGAATGGCAGTAGTAATAACAATCATTAACAAAGAATTGTGTCACTGTTCTAGGGGTGGATCACTATTTAAAATAAATACAATTCCAGCCTATCTGGAAATTTGCTTGATGCCAAATACGGCTCTGCACAGGCTGTCTGTGTTCTTAGAAATTGCATCATTTATTGACTTGCTGTGCTCAAGAATGGGGTCATCCCATCACTTCACTCTGACTGCTGTTTATCTGCCTCTCTTTTCTTTTCTGATCAAAAGTCTCTGTTGGGATATCCTGACATCAATCATGTGTCATAAACATAATCTTATAGCTGTGGAGTGTATGAGGTCTCTCTAGCCGCATCACTGTGGTGTTAATATTTGCATTGATACATGTATTCTTATGTTTAATTGTAATTATACAGCAGTGGCATTTTTAAATTGACAGTGTCGGAGTGCGTAACAAACTATACTGATCATGTGACGTTTTACATTTTAGGGGAGCCAGTTGGAAGTGTTGCTAGTTGCTAATTACATTAGTAAATATTGCAAACATATTAATGATTCAGCATGCTGAGCTGGTACTTTGGTACTATGTCTGTTGCACTCAATGCATCTATGCAGCCAACACGTTCGGTATAAACAGGGAGTGGAATACACTATCACATATGTAACACTGTGTTATCATAAGGACAAGGTGTAAAGCCGATTACATCGAATGTCAGGGGTTTTTGCGTGCATGCGCCTGACTGTCTGTGCAGATGTGTGTCAGGAGTTTTGTTTGCTCTTAACTGCACATTTGTCCCAATTTGTCCCAATTTGTCCCGCGTGGAAATGTGCAACCTAAATATAGAGGACAAAGTCTGGCCTGCCACTGTTTGTCATGTACCTTCAGACTGGGGCGACAAGTGGCAAGGCAAGTTTTAGAGTCACCATATCAGAGATGTTAAATGACACATAGCTAGCAATTTCAACAGCTGTGCATATGCATCATGATATACTACTCTGTATGTGTATGCATAGTGTGTATATATTCATACAGTGTGTTTCAAGTAAAAATAGCAAAAGCTATACTTCGCTTACACTTCCACCATCTCTAATGAATAAATTACAACACTGAAACACAATTACAACTCTAAAACTATTATTTAAATGAGTTTTTTTTTTACAGCCATTTGGGAAACAATCTAAGTAGTACGCAGAGTAAGCTTGATTTAACATGCAGGTCCCAGCATAAACCCGCATGCTCACAAAAACATCCCGAGTGCAAGCGTATAACAAAGGAAAGGTGATTTCAACATTCCTGAAATGCTTAAACTCCACACACTGAAAATGTCTTTTGACAGAACAGATGGAGAACAAGGATTACAGAAACGCAAAACCTATCATTTTAAACTAAATGCAGTGCCAGCCCTCGAGAGAAAAAGGACACTAGACTGCAGGTTTTAAATTAGTCAGCTATTTGAGATAACGAATCTAAAGGGGTCGCCTTGAATGAAGTTTTGAAACATACACCGTCCATCCATTTTCATCCACTTATGTAATTCAGTGTCTAATTTAGGGCAAGAGGCAGGGTACACCCTGGACACGTCACCAGTCTGTTGCAGGGCTAACACAAAGAGACAAGCAACCATTTGCATTCAAATACAGTCAATCCAGACAATTTAGAATAACCAGCTAACCCTGTGGATATTCAGAGTTAGCCACAAACATACCCCTTGACACAAACCAGTTACCTTGTTGTTAAAGTAGCTTCATGTTATCAAAGGCTGTGAAGAATTTGCTGTGTTAGACAATTTTACCCATTATGTAACCACTGACTTCACCTCAATATGTGTGTGTCAGAGTTATCAGATAGAGCATTTACAAACAGACTGTTTTGTGTTTGCAACTAAAATATTTTTTCCTCCAGATCACCTAAGAAAAGAACATCACGTTAATGACCCTCCACATAAAAAGGAAGAAAAAAAATCCATGCATAAAACAAGAATGTGCCACAGGCAGAGTCATGTTGCATCTGCCTGTGTTTGTTTGGGTGCATTTTCATTTGGATTGGAGAAAATGCCCAAGAAAGCCCTTGTAGTTTATTTTTCATGCTAGAATATTTTTCTTCTTGACTAGTTCCTAGAAGTTGTCTGGAGAGGCCCGATTAATGAGGATGAATTAAGAATTAAAGTGAAGAAAAGGCAACACAAGAAAAGTGAATTCAGTTTGCCTATTTGCAAACACAAATAAAAAGTGACAATGTTCCACGTTTCTTCTCCAATTTGGAGAGGCCACAGGAAAAAGCAGGTGAGTAGGATTTTGCTCATGCAGTTACCACACAGTCCATCCAAAGCAGTTCAAGGTCTATTTACTTAAGTCCTAAGTACAAGAAAAAAAAGGTTACATAAAACATTACAGCTGGGCATTTGGCTTTGCTTAATATTGCATCTTCTGTATTATCCAATGCATGTATACCTGAAAATAGAAAAACTGTGTTTCTGTAAACATGTTGTTTTGTTTTTTGTATTTGATATACTGCAGCACAGTGTGGTCAACAACGTGTGAGTAAAATCATCATTGCTCTGCATGAAACATGTGAAAAACCACATAAAGGTTAAATAACAACATCCTTTTACAAAATGCAAAGTGGGAACTATTGCACTGAAACACAATAATCTATGTTAAAAAAAAAAACGAATTCATTCTTTAATCACTGTATTTCATCAAATGAACCAACTGTAGTTTATCACTACTAGAGGAGGGCGCAGTTGTAGATGTGCAATGTTAAGACACTTTGTCACTCTCACCAGATGAAAAACTGTTCTACAGAGTTAATTAATCAGCGGATAATAGTTATTTCAGGGTCCTAATTGCCACAAATTTTCCATAAAAACTGCTCTTTTTCTATGCAAGTTCAGTCAAGGCCTCAGTCACAAAGTCCTAGAAAATATGGCCATCGCTGACCGCAAGGGGAAAATGTGAATTCCCCAACTGGTTTGTAAGTGATCCCTAAAAGTTGCTAGCAGTTTGAAGGTGAAACGAGTCACAAAGAAGGTTCCTGTACCAAAAGCCTCCCTGTGATTGCTTTGGTCACAAGGCCTCGCTGCTGAAGCCAACATGTTTCCTTTGAAGGCAAATGTGTTTCTGGTTCGTACTATACTTTTCACAGTTTTCCCTACTGCTCGGCAAGAGTGAAGACACGTCGTCATCTGCCCTGCAAACTACGGGCAACTGCATCAATCTGCTAAGAAGCAAAGCAATCATTAGGAGGTTTTTGATGCTGTTGGTGTTCAGTTTCACCAAGTGACTCAAGCAACCACTCACCAACTCACCAATAAATATTTTCCTTAGTGATCCAGTTTACCAGGGCCTCAGTGGTGTCTAGGCCCATGTGACTGGGTGTTTAGCAACTAATTTCACAACAACATCAACCAACAGGAATCACTCACCAACCAATCATGGAACAAACGTTCTTACCTCCCCACAGGTGGCTGTGCACTTGTCCCAACTGTGGGCACCAAAAGCAGCTCAAAGGCAATATGATACATTTACAGCTTGTCAGTCATAATCTGCAGAGGCACAAACAGCTTTCACAATATTCTCTTTATTGACTGTTTATGAACCATAGCTGACAATCTATATGTGTGTGTGCGTGTATGTGAGAGTGAGAATGAATGTGTGTTTTTAAGTATAGATTATAGCATATTGTACATGGCTGCTGTTATTCCCTTTTTGTGGAGAACAAGCATGGCTGCCCCCCGTTCCCTGTAATCAACAAACCCTTTCATTTGGATTGTTTATAACAATCTTGCGTGGAGGTTGAGCCTGAGACGAAGCAGCATCTGTAGCGATTAGCTGTTGGAATTCAGTACAGCAGTAAAGCAAGCTTAAGGGTGGCCTGACTGGTAATTTAAGAAAAACATAATTATGTACTACAGATGCCAATAGAACAACATAAAGATCTGGCACACTAACAATCTTTTCTCATCCACGGCAGCTCTCCGCAGCTGGGGACAGGTTAAACGGCTGTAAACCAATCCTCATAAAGTTCACAACCCCGGAAAACCACAGGAAGGCAATAAACCATCAGAGAACACTCTGTTCTGCAATCCAACAGAAGCTCGAGAGAGGTGCCCTCAGTACAGAAGCAGAACAGGACAGGTGTGATATTTAAGACATTTTATACTCTACTGTGTCTGCAGCGCTCAACCTATCATTATACTATTACCACTAATAATTATACAGCAATTTTGAGTTGATTTGTTGCTGTTGTTTTCATGTCACTTCTCTCCAACATTGTGCAGTGTTATGGCATCACTGTGCAAATTACCTAACTTGTCAGACACACCTGGGCAAAAAAAAAGACCTTATCCTGCTGGGTCACTTTCTCTGTCTTACATGATAGTGTTCACACAAAAATGGCAGGTACCAATTTTAATGGTAGGAACTAATTTTAAAACATATCTGAACAAGACATGATGATTTATGTGAGCTGGTTCTACTTTCAACATTTCCCTTGAGAATTTCTAAGAAACCAGATGGAAACTATAAGTGTTCAGAGTCCTATAACCTGACAGGACAGCATAAAAACAACTGGGTTCTGAGCTAAATCTCATGAAAGGTTAGTGATACACAAAGGATGTGTTAAAGCGGTTTTTAAAATTTACTGATAATCCCCATTTTTTCTCACATTACCCGACTGAATCCTTTATTGTATCGTGAAATTGCTTTTATGACCAACAGAGGAAATATGAGACTGTGACAAAGCGTGACAACGGTAAAGGTTTTTAAATTGCACCGAGGTTTACTGTCCAGAACACAAACATTTTCCCAGACTTCATGTAATCTTTCACGAGACAGGATGAAATTTTTTCCTACAACAGTAAGTTTTATTCACATTTAATTGCACTGCAGGAAAATTTTGAGGTAAAAAAGGGGGTTTAATTGCAAGGAAGCTATTTATTGTTACCCTGCATAATTGAAATTTTACTGTACTGTGATTAACAAACAGCTGCCATTAAGCGATTTCAAAATTGCTTCTCTGTTTGCCTAAAAATCCCACAGGAGACGGTTGGTATGATTAAATATACAAGTTTAAGTATTTACATCACTAATAAAAATAACACCAGATCCAGGTGCACTTAACTGAATGACGCTAACATTAGTTGTATTTCTCATACCTCTGCTTTTCCTGCCATTTCAAATGCCAAAAGGTCATTACTGAGTGCAACACATCACAGGAAAAAACAGCTCACTGGACCGATGTCCTATTTATATTTTTCATATTTTTGGAACATCTTAAGCTCTATTGTAAGAAGCAGATTGCTAATCCATGCAGAGCCGACAAAGTTACAATGTGTGGATGCTTTGGTTTTGAGCCTGGTGTTTTCCTGTATGTAATGTTAGAATCGCTGCTGCTCAGTGATATATGCACTGCTCAAAAAACTAAAGAGATCATTTAAATCACACATCAGATATCAAAGAATTAAACACACTTGAAAAGATACTGAAGTACAGCGTGGAATATGTTGAGAATGAAATAACGTAACATTGTTCATCCGAAACCAAAATCCTCAGTGCCTTTAGGCCTGGATTTAAAATCACACCAAAAATCTAATTAAAAATTGTTCCCTTCATTTTCCGTGCAGTGTATAAATATATGTAAAATTTATTACCAGAAACTTTTTTACAACACATTCCTCATGCAACTCTAACAAACTGTTGAAGCAGTGAAATTAACTACAAATTCACAAGTGACAAAATAAACTACACAAAAAATAAAGATTTTACATTTCTTCTATACATAAACGGGGGTTTTAATTTGATGGTTATTATTACGAACTGTTTCCCTAGTGTGTGTGTGTGTGTGTGTGCTGACATAACTTGTTACCATGGCCACCCAGCCAACACCAGCCCACAGTACACTAAACACAGATTTTGAAGTTTATGTCTTCATATGAGGGCTGAATGGCTCAGAGATGTAGGAAGCAATCCCTAATAATCCCACACATTAAACTTTTCTATTCAAACACTATATTAATAATTCACTAATTTTAGAAGTGAATGATTCAGTATTTTTAGTATTTATGAATATTTTTTCCCAGCTTCTTATTCTACAAATCTACATATTTCCAATGCAGTCTGGAGTTGATTTTCCACACTGGCTCTCCTTCTTGCCGTAGGCCAAAGCTTGAGCAGAGAAAGACAGATGTTTACAACACATTCACGCACATAAAGCACAGCGCTTCTTAAAATCTACTGAATCACTTACCAAGAAATACTTGTGGTAATAATAAAACCTGATGAAACTCAACAAAGCAAAGCAACCATAGACATTTTCAGCTACCTTCACCGTATTTCCACATAAAACCCGTTTGCTGTGATGTTCATTTGTTTCTTTGTGCATGTCAGTGCACTTGATTACCACCTGCTGCACTGTGAAAAACCACAGTACACAGATCCACGTTCACTAAACCTAATGGACATTAACATGGACTAAGGACCACTGGTTTTGGATTTCTGAGATGAAAAAAAAAGTCCTAGTCTGTTTTATTTCATTCATTTAGTTCAGTGTTAAATCTATATTTTCTTTTCAGCTAAGGCCTTTTATAATTAGCCACTGATGCACATCCCCTGATCAATTTTACAGACTAGACTTATCTGTATTGATCATATAATGCAAGCATTTTCATTTTTTTTTTGTCACCAGACATATGTCACATATTAAAGCATGACTTTTTGGGGCTTCGTGTGCTGGCGCCTGCTGTGCAGTGGTGCCCTGAACTGGGGTATCACCATGAATCAGATGAGTGGGTCACGACCTCTGATCTTTATGAATAAGATGCCCTGACCTGTCTGCATTCCTAAAGTGGCTTTGATCAGGTAGGACAGCAGTGGACGCCACCGTGGAAAAAACCAAGAAGTTGCCAGAGCACTTCCACAGTCAAGATCTAAACAACTGAAACGCACGTTTACAATGTGTTACTTTTCTTTTGTCATAGAACAAAAAAAATGGAAAAAATTATGAAAAGAAAAAAACTTTTTTGAAATTTATGTGATTTCTATCCTATAATCAGCTTTACCTATATTTTTATCATTTATCCTATTTCATTAAGGAATTCCCAGAAAAACTGGGACATTTTTTCAGAGGTTTGTGATCCAAATTTAGATTTATTAATCAAACTGCATGTTTATCACAGTTTCAAAGACCCACTAATGTCCACTTTGACCACATTTCTAATATTGATAAGCCTGGAAGATTTCTGTTGAGCCCATAATGTCTCATGTCTGTATAACAGTACACAGTGAGTGAGAGAGAACAAACATAGCTACATCACATATAGAAAGCCTTCAGAAACCCTTAATTCATTTATGTACGACTAAAAGAATAACCAGCACTGGTCTGTCTCTCTAATGTGAAATACCGAATATGTCGTGACCCGGATCCAGGGCCGTGACAAAACAGAAACGGACATGAGTGGATGGTAAATGTAACCCTTTATTGTGATAACATAAAGCATAGAAATAAGTAGCATATATTTAGCAGAAGTATCACTTGCATGTGTAAAAGTGGGTATTTGAACATGGTGAAATTTATTGTGTTGTGCAGCATATATTACAAAACCAAAAAAACAACAAAGTAATATACAGAGACTTGCGAGGGAGGAAGGACAGCTTAGCTGGATTGGCTTTAGTCTTCTTGGATCCTCAGACTAGGTGCACAAAATCAGCTGATTGCTTCAGCCTAGTGCTGTTATGTACCTTCAGGAACACAAAGGGAGACAGAGTTATTAGCCACATCACCACACACCGGCAGTTAGGCAGGGGCTGTCGCAGCTTGTTTGTCTGCATGGTTGGACTTTGAGGCGGTTCAGCATCCTGTGTCAATTTACCAATGTATGGTAAACTTAATACGCTGACACAAAGTCATGGCCAGAGAGCAGAGAACAGATCAATCAAAGCAGTGGTATGATAACTGTGCAGACACACTGAATAATATAAATCTAAAATTAACTTGTTCATTGTTGTTTTTGTCCAACCTGCTTTAGACATGAACAGTTACACCCGCTTCAAAGAGGTCAAAGTCTATCAAAGAGGTGGTGTGAACGAAGATCTAAAAAGAAAAGCTAAGACATAAATAAAGTCTTTTATCCTTCACGCTAAGGCTCTCAGAAGTGCAGAAGCAAAACAGCATTTTTTTTTTCTCTTTTACATAACCATCTGTCGTCAACTCTTTTGAACTGCTTTTTCTGGAAAAAGCAGAGTGACTCTTTGTTTGTATTACAAAAATGTGCAGGGCATGAGAGTGCATAACAGTATGACACAGAGTCCAAATCTGACGTTTTTTTCATTAAACTCTGACCTGAAAGTTGTCATGCTAAATATGCTGACATTCAGAAGACACACAAGTTGTATACGTCTGCATGGAAAGCAGTCCGTCTAAATTATCCCCTTGCATGCAACACCGACCACACTGAGGCAGATCTGACATATCCCAACGCCACCCCCGAATTTCCATCTGGAACAGATGTTCTTTTTTTGTTGCATTGCATAACACTGGTATTCCAACACAAGCTCGTCTCCGGGCCGCCTGGGTTCAAGCAGTCTCAGGATCAATTCCACACCTAAGGTTCTTCCCAGGCTTTTAATATTAAAATGAACTCCAAGGGAAGTAGTGGGAAACCACTGATGTTTTGATTTAGACTAGTTTGCTTCCTTTTGTTAGAAATTCCGATGGAAGCGTAAAAAAGATTTGGAAATTTGGTCAATAAATAAAAGAACCAGAACATGTTGTACACGTAGACTGGTAAGATTATTACCTGGAAGAGATTGTTTCACACACAGTATTTTTTTATATGATGAAATATGATTTATTATAAAGGTTAGATTAGATAATGTATGGATTGATGCAGTGAGGTATGAATACAAAAATTTCCTAAATGAACATAGAACATAGTGTTTCTAATACGGTAAATTAAGCCAAACATGTAATCAACTTCAGGTTTTTTTTCAGCTCCTACACTCTTTGGTATGCTGAATTCACTGACTCTGCCAAATATAATTTTTCCTCTACAACGCACCGGCCACTTCCTGCTGTAGCGGATCCATCAGCCTCCTTTGACTGAAATGCACAGGGATTCATATTTGCATGGATCTGACTCTAATTGTCTTGTACAAAAGAATGCAATCGACACCTGTCTGCAAACTCCTTTCTACATAGCATAAATGCCATCCAAGTCAATAACCTGCACCTCCCTCCTGTTAACTATTAAACAAAGAATGCATGTCAGACATATTGATCAGGACTCTCAGCCTCACAGAAAACCAGTTGTTGTGACACAAAACACCTGGAAGGACCACAGTTTCTTGTTTATAAGGAAGCGCTGGTAACAATGCTGCATTCACAACAGTGAAATGTGATCCGTGATGATAGCTGTGGGCCAGAGACATGGCTCCTCATTTCAACTATGCAAGTCTAGTTTGCGTACCAGGGAAGCCACAACATGTGTAGCTGCACACAAAGCTGCTGTGACTGGCTGCCAGTCCGTCTGAAGGAAAATGCTTCTAGGACAAACTGTTTTTTCACTCTGGCAGATTCCAATCTGCATCCAACCTAACTATTATTACTTCACTGTCATTAGCGGTCGTGCTGGTTTCGACTTTGGAAAAATAAAGAGTGAGTAACAAGTTTTACTTTCTCAAATTCTCAGTGGGTAAAAAAAAAAAAAAAACTCCAAGTCTGAGCAGCCGTAAATAGCAAACACAAGCTTGTGCCGTAGTACCCTTGAGATCCATGCATTTCACAATTGCACAAATCACGTGCTGTTTGTCAGGCTTTGCAAACACAAACGGGGCATGCAAAATTCAATAGAAAATCAATGTATTCAGATACTGTGATGAAGAGGCTCCGACTTCCAGGAAAGCCATGCTAGTTTGGACAGAAGTTGAAGGGTTGTTTACTCCGAAGCTCAGATGAACTGATTTCACAGCTGTTCACTTTTGCCCCTGAAAATAAAGTGTACTGCTGCAGCTACCGAGTTTTTCCTCCCGGTTTCAGATTTCACCATCAGTATGCAACTTCACATCACTTACATAAAGGAAATACATTTTAAAGACAGACATTATTGAAAGTATCCCACTCTTTTTACTCAAATTTAGCAACAAAAGCATGTGATGGCATCACATGACATTGTAGTGATGGGATGATATTCTTAGTAATAACACTACCAGCCCTACTTAAAAGCTACAATGACTTCAAACAGATACTATACCGAACAAGCCCTCTGCTTGTGGGCGGACTTAATTTAGGAAAAAAAGAGAGAGACAATGTCATCTTATATTATAATGTAAACGAGGTTTATTGCAAATGTGCAGTCGTATCCAAACATCTAGTGACGAGCTCTCGTGGATACATTACAGCAACAATACAGTCATCTTTTACAAAACAAATACAAACGTCAGCACTAGTTACGACGAAGACTTCTCCCTGTGAAGTTTTGCACATGGTCCTGGTTCGCTCAGCTTCTGCTATTGTGTGACAAACATAACAAGTCTTTGGTAGCTAGAAAACAACAACAGCAGCAACCGAGGACAGTGTGGAAACGCGTTCCTCTCTTTCTTTCTTTACAGGCACTGTCGTCATGCCATCGTTTTCGAGTTGGCATCTGAGCAGGTGAACAGGCCAGATGCTGGACGACGCTGCTACAGTCAGGAGTGCATCTGCAGCGAGAAATGCAGGTGTCTGCTTGCAAGTAAGCTACACTATGTTAATCTCAGGACTTTTAGACTATGTACATTGTAGTTATTCCGTGACGAGTAAGGAAAACAGATATGCACCATATATTACAAAAAAAGAAACGTTTGAAGAAAAAACACAATGGTTCTACTTTACAAACGACTGATTTTTGTTCCAAAATCAAAAAGAAAAACAGAGCAGGATTAATTTTCCCCCCATAAGCAGCAAGCCCCAACTGCAGGCAATACAAAATTACACTTTATGAATCATTAACAGTATACTGATCGGTTCACCAGCTCTAAAAACATTAATCTGTACTGACCTCTACCTCTGTTGCCCAGCTTATTCTGTTAATTATTGGTGTTATGCTCGGATGTACGCAAACACATCAGCAATACATTGTGGGTACAGGTAAAGTCTTTGTTATGTGGCTGAAATGTACTGCTGCAAGGCTTTTGAGACAAATCCACGCAATGGGGCGCCTCTCACTGAGACTTGGAGGGCCGTCTCAGATGGGTCTCCTCTGAGTAACGGAAGAGCAAACTCTCCACACTTTTCCAAGTCAGCACCTTCAGGGCCAGCCCGATCAACACCTTCTCGCCTGTTGGAAGGGTTAGGCTAGGCAGGGAAAGCCGCCCTCTGTCAGAAAGCAAGTTCCCGACTGTGTCTAGTCAGGACCTTCTCGCTACTCTTAACACTTTTGTCTACATTAGAGGGAACATGACAAAAAGCTGGACGGTATCAGAGGACGGGCCTGACATGGCACCGGTCAGAGCGTCTTCAGTTCTGTTCTGTGCTTATCAGTGTCAACAGTTCGTTTGTGTCCCATCGATCATTTAAAGCCCAGATGCTTCACCTTTATTGTTTTGAAGGGATCTCTGCGGCAGCGATTTAATGACGCTTTCATTCAAATGGAGGTCCATAATTGGAAAGAGACAGTGGCTCTGCCCGCCCCAAGGCAGAGCCACTTATACAGCAGAACCAGTGCTGTGGTTGCAGGACTGCTGCTGCTGCTGCTGCTGCTCCGGAGTGCCCTGGATGTTCTGATTGTCCAGGGGTAACAGCACATCCGTCGGGATGCGCGACTGGAACTTCTCCAGCTGTTCTGGACTGGCGAGGTTCTTCAGCAGGTAGTTCTCTCTCTCCAGCTGGTTGTTCTTCTCAGCCAGCTCCTTGATCTGTTCCTTGAGGATCTCCACCTCCTCTCGCACTGCATACATCAGGTGGTTCTTGACAAGGTCCTGTCATAACAAAAGAATATAGATTAGGTTTAGGTACATAAAACAGAGCAACTGTTAACGCCACTGGGGCTGATTTGATTGCTTGCACAGTCTAAAAGAAGGACTAGATTTGCCAGCCAAGTTTTTCCCATTAGAGAATATCTGCTACTATATTTCACCCCTAGCGTGCACAATAAAGTTCACATGTTACTTAAGTCAAAGGTGCACATTCCTGCACGTTTACCACTCTGCACGTCAATAAAGCACGCAGACGCCTGTGCTACGGTCACATTGCAGGGACTTCCTAGAGACTTCACAGAGAGCTGATTTTACATAACTGTATTTTGGGCGGTCGTTGATTATAACTGCTCTGATGTATGAATGAACCTTTAGTAAAGAAATCTAGCAAAACCTCACAGCTTTAAGGGGGGGGGGTGTAAATATGTAAATATCTACTGTGATACACAATTATCATACTATTATAACTTTGGTTATTATCACTTTAAAGGAAACAGCTATGCTACTTGTGCACTGCCTGCATGTATAGTGCAGCATCGCTTTGGTGTAGTGGCTGGTGTGTTATTAGCTTACCATGGCCTGCTCGATTTTGTTGTCAATGGCCACAACGCTAGCACCAGAGGCACTGCAGAGGAGAAGAAATAGAGCCCATGAGTTAACATTCTGCAACTTAAAACTCTTAAAGTCGCATCAAATTCAGAGAAAACATGTCGCTCCTATTCTGGGAAATCCCTGGGCTACTAAGGCGAAACAGAAAGCATTCCAAACGGAAATGAAATCCATTTGCTCCGCTGGCGTCTTGGCTACTTCGGCCAAACATAAACTACACGCTAATTGCTTGTGGAGTCAGATTAGGGTTTTATTTAGGTTACGGTGTAACCTTGTTATTGAGTATGTGGCAGCCGGCTAGCGATAAGGCAAATAGCGCACACTGCTCCAAGTCCACAAAGGCAGCAGAGGGAAACACAGCTAAGCAGAAACCGTTTGGAAACTCCAACATCAGAAATCAAGCACATAGGTTTGTTCTGAACCACCAGGTTAGCATGAAGTACTGGTGCATAATGAAGTAATAAAAGAGGGCGAAAACTAGACGAACGCTTGATAAAACCTCACACATTAAAACGGAAAAATTATGAACCCCACTCAAGTATTTGATGACCATATCGCAAAAATAATTACCTGTTGTCAAGTTTGACCGAAACAACGTCTCCTCCGAGTAAAGAGGAGAAGAAAGAGATGGAGAAGTTATGCAACTGGTAGACGGCCACCTCCATTGGTGTTTTAGCGAACATCTCCGTGCTCATGTTGAGTACCAGACTCGTTTGGATAATATTTCTCGCCACGTTTGCGGCTGGTTGGTCACCTAAATTAGGATCCGGGTTTGTTTCGTCTTTAGCGAACGATGCACTAAGTCGCTTCGGGCTAAGCGCAGTGCTGTGTCGGGTTTGTCAGCTTCGCGGATTTTTACAAGCGACTGTCTGATGCTATTTCTGCCACCGGCCCGTATTTGAACGGCTGCCTTCCTGACGTCATATGACGCGTGCATGCATTAGTCAAATAAGCTGAGAAGGAGGGGTGAAGGGAGGGGGGACAGTTTGTTTTTTCTTTGGTGCCTTCCAGTGTCATGAGAAAAAAAACAAGAACAGTGTGAGATTGATAAACAGCCACGACCTCAGCATTTTAGTTGTTTTTTTACATAATAGCTAATCCATAGGTCACTTAGTGATCATTCAAAAACTTGATCATAAGATTGGCTGTAGCACTGATTATCTGTTTGGTCTTCATTTAACTACTTTTTAAGGGTTTTTCCTTCTGCAGTTTTAATTCAATCAGGATAAGTATGATGCAATGACGTTTAGAACTAATAAAAATGCCAAATACTAAGGCGATGCATTCTTTTTGCATGCTTCTTTTTATCTGTTCTATAAGATCGTTAACATGGCTATATGATAATTATTGCATACAATATATGGTACATAATACTTGTATAACTTATACAATGAACCATCACCCTTTAAAATAAAATAAAAATAAACTTTACGTGGGTCTTGAATCCCTTCTCTTCGGTAAACCACGACTTTTTGATTTAGCCGTTTAGCCGTGCAAAGTCCACCAGTTAAAGCAAAGCAGTCACGATAAACAATTAGGTTTCATTACCCTTTCCGTAAACAGTTACTACTCCAAAAACCGAGCTTAACACGAGCATGTGAAGGCAGCGTCAGCTTTGCCCCGCTTCTGAACTTCTGCTGAGCCTCTGCGAACCCACACACCGAAATCCGCAGAGCTGCAACAAGTAGTACAAAACAAACCCCTGAACACGTCAGGCTGCACTGGTACTCGTTCTTGTAGCAAATTAAAACACCTCCATTTGATGTAAATAAATAATCAAATTATTAAACTGACTTATTTAAAAAGTGAATGTGACTTATTGGGAATATTGTTTTTCCCCTTTTTTTTGTTTTACTTTACATGTCAGTACCGACAGTGTACCAACATGCAAAAGAAAAAAACAAACAAACATGTTGTTCCCATGACTGGTTGATGATGCTATGGTGTTTTTCACCGTATATGCTATAACAGAATGTCCTGCACCATCCACACGTACCGTATGCACATGTATAGGTACTTTTCCATCCTATGCACCGGTGAATTTCCAATCAGTTTATATGTGACCTCTACCGGACTCTAGTGGTGAAAATGTAGACTACAGTGCACTTGGGCAACAAAATTAATTAGAGGGAATCTGGTGTTTCCTTGGGAATTTTCCGTACACCCCTTCAGACATTTCCACGTTGTTTTTCCAGTTCGGGAAATTCTCAAATGACATTCTGTATTTATAGTTAAGGACTTAACTCCTACTTATTCATGTGGTATATGCCTGCCACATAATTTCTTGTTCCTTGTAGTTTGTGTCACATTACAGTCCACCCCATTGTATCAGCTAATAAACAACATACTGCAGGATATTTAATGGGTGATCCGTACCTCTATAGCAGAGGTGGGCAATTAATTTTCCCAAGGGGCTCACTGGGAAACTGGGATTGTTGTGGAGGGCTGTACCAACAAGCTTATAAAGTGATAAAATTAATACTGAGCAAAACCGAGCTCAGCTTATAAGTGCTGCCCTCCACAACAGTCCCAGTTTCTCACGTGCCCCCCCTTGGGAAAGTTAATTGCCCACCCCTGCGTAGTTACATCAAGCATCAACAACCTCTTACTGGAGTTCATCAATTTGCAATGCTCTCTAAGGTGAGACCTTTTCGAACGGGCATGTTACCACATGAAGCACAAATGCACTCATACAAAGCATAAAATAATAACTCATTTGTCACATAGGATAACTACAAAGGATACAGAGAAAGAACACCTGCTGTCATCCCATTTTTTCCATCGCATTACCCACTGGTATTATTGCGCAATAGACCTTGTTTTCGCTGCAGGTTTTAATAGCTTTAATGTAATTTCCCGGCACTTCTCAGCTGTCACATTATGTTCCATTTTGTTGTTGCAATTATCTGATTCAATACTGATAATAAGCCAATTACAATTTTATTAAAGAGTCTCTGCATAACAATTCTTCTACCAGCGCATCAACTTGTGGAATACTCAACCATGGATAACTTTTATGCAAATTCCCTGCTGAGGGGGTCCAACTCTATTAAATTTTGCTCATTCATAATCCACATCCTTTCAGTTATATCTTTCAAAAGGATATTAGGGCTTTTTAAATAAAGACAGAAAAAATTAGGATGATGTCTGAATAAAAAAATTTAATTATGAGTCCGAGGATATTTTCTGCATGATCACACAGGACTAAAGGAAGTGGACCTGCATTTAAAATATTACATAATCCCAGACCTATAACTTTTTTTAAACTTTATAAACCAAATTCCCCCCTTTTTTTAAGGGGACAAGAAGGAGTTGTGTTACATAACAAAACAATTAAAGTGGAAGGGCTGACTTCTGGTTGGACTAACAAGGCTTAGCAGAAAGCACATTGACTGGGTATTAGGGCCCATCGCGCCTGTCGTCTCAGATTTCGTGCTGCGACAGTTCAGCTGCCAGACTTAATATCCAGCCCACTTCGAGCAGTGAGAGACAGGTGAATTACCCTGCCCAGCAGTGATAGTCCCATTTTAGACGAAGGAGGCACAGCGATTTCCTTCAGCTGAGATGCACAGATAGGACCTACACAGTGGGGAGCCTTCCAGCACAGTATAACCAATGAACTGCATTAAGTAAGATGATCACAGTGTAAACTGAGTCTCCTGCTTTTCCTAATATAGAAGTTTCAGAATCGCTCTGATACAAATTTAAGTGATTAAAAACAGTGTTTAAATTCCTCTTTTCAAGAGTAATACAGATTTTTCTTCCCCTTTCAAAAAATAAAGACCCTCATGTTTCCGTGGAACACCTAAAGCCTAACCATTTCGGCGTGTGCCCAATTCACTGAGTCATTTTGGAGCTAGGCGTTGGCCCACAGTCTCCATCAGATGTCTCCTGCGCAAGAGCCAACTCCATTATATAATACCATGATTCATCTGCGCTGATGGCTTCAAAAGAATAACGCGGTCACATAATACCAGCCTTCCAGCTTTTGTTATGAACAGCATTTTGGGATTTCTACTTTTTCTCCCTCAAATTGAAGCTATTCATAACACTGCAGAGAAAATACATATAGAAGAAAAATTCTTCTTGGCCAATTAGGAATGCGTAGCGTGGATAAGAGTGTGGCCTGACAATACTCGTGCTTGCCAAAGGTTGCAGCCAGAGGCTATCTCAGAGGAAGCTGGCAGTGTGGGCAACAAGCACGGCTACAAACAATGAATACTGAATCCACACTGAACTCATTTATACACTAGGACACCCAGAGGCAGTCGTTATTATCTCATCACCTCCAGCTCTTGAGCCATGAATAACAATAGGGCACATGGCCTTGCTCTTTCTCATGAGATGTTTCAATAAATTCATGCCCTGGTATTGAATGTCATATTTCTTTATGTGATATATTGTGCATGCAGAGAGTGATAACAGGAATGACACTGCTATCCAACGACTGGTAGTGATATCGCTTTTCCCACAAATCTGCTTTTCAAAGTCACCACAAGCAACGGTCCAAAACAACACCCGTAACGAACGCGTTACTCTGGCGTTAACTCTCCATAAGCACATCTGATAATGAGACCGAAGCTGCAGCATTTTTTTTTCTAGCGCTGTATTCCCCATGAGCAGATTGAACATTATGAAAACTGTAACGCCAATCATTTCATTTAAGGATTGTAACTGTTGTCGTTCTGTGAAAATACTGCAATGACAACTCTATATCATTTAGATGTTGACAAGCTGCCAGCCTCCACCGCTCCTCTTCTCTTTAACCGCCTTTGGCGTGCGCATCTGTCACCGACACATGTCACTGTCGAGGCTGGCAAATGTTTTCACACCACAAGCGAGACAAATTCTCCTAGTGTCCTCGTCCGCCCCCACTTACCGCCGATCTGGCCTCTTGAACAGACTCGGTGAGTAAGGGGGTGAGTAGCTCATAGGTCTCTCAGGAAAGCTGAAGTGCTGGTAGTGACAGCAGAATCTCTGGGACGGTTCGGCCAGCCGGAGCGCGCACACCGACCTAGGAGAGGGTGGCCGTGCCCCAAGAGGGGCAACTTCTGCAGGACGCGTCTTAGACTGTCCCATTCTGGCTTCCAAATGAAGGGTTTGTTCAAGAGTCAGAAGCCCTCGTAGTGTTAGCTCACTGTTCTGCTATTGTTTGTTCTCAGCAGCTGTTTTCTCAGAGCACAAAGAGACAATTCAGGTCTGGCAAAACCTCTGGATGTTGCAGCCATAACTATGAGTACCATGCTCAGGCTGACACTTGTGTGATGTGTCTCCAATCTGTCTGAATACAATGGCCTCAGAGTTACAATGGAAATGCCAGTTTGCTGAAATGGCGCCAGCGGTTTCATCTCTAAATCGCTGGAGTGCCTCTTTCAGGCAAACAAAGCAAAAGGTATTTCTCTGACTGCACCCGAAGGGAGCAATCATCATGCCTGTCTCCTTACCTCATGTAATCGGCTGTAATAAGTGCATTAAAAATATCCTCGGGCCTTTCTCCCATGATGGGAAACAGTCTCGTTAATGTGATGAACCTTTAAACCACCAAACAACATTTTTGGACTCATTACACAACTCCTTATGATTTGCATATAACTTATACAACATGCCTTATCATGCGCTTGAGTTAAAAAATCTGGGTTTGTTAACTGCAGTAAGCCTTCACTGTCATCAAGGGTGTAATTGTTTGAAGAGCTACGGCTGTTGTTAAGGTGTAACACCAAAATGAATCCTTGACAGTTCCACGTAAATGTCTCGCATGTCTGTCTCCATTTAATCCAGTCTGTTGACAAGACATTTCATAGTCTGTAGTCTATGATACACAGGTGAGTTGGTCTTACACAACAGGACAGTATATAAAACCAGTTCAGGGAATTTTACCACACCACCTGGAAATTAACAAATTGCCGTCTATATTTCCTTGTAGCCTGGAATTTCAGGCTAACTGGATTCAGTGTCAAACAATCACAGATCTCTATCAGCATTCAGGGTTGTTTTTCTTGGACAGCCTTCCTCCACATCTGCTTGCTCTACTGAACAGTTTGCTTGCGCCACCTCATATCAGGAGCAGTTCATTTTAAATCTGTAACATTTAATGACTGTGTATTCCGCTAGGTCAGTCAAACTCAAAGGGTAACCTGCTTTCCTGTTGTTTTTATTAATCACCTACAGTTTGACAAGGTCGCATTTGTGCAGGAGACAAAAAGAGCTCAGGGCATTCTTGTCCTGTAAGGTGTGGATTACTTATTCCACTTAATGAAGTGTTTACGTTTTATGTAACCCCTGACATATTTCTGAATCGGCCTGGAGTAAGCAAGAAGACGACAGTGCGCCAACCAGTTTTTGAGCCCCTCGCTTTTGTTTTTTTTGGGCACACCAAAGGTGCCCTGTAATTACATATCCCGAGACAGTAATCTTCTTACCGACCAGACAGTTGATCATGTTACAACATGTGGTGTTAAGTAACTGTGTTTCCTCGAGTCTTAAAAGAAATTAAAAGAATAAGAAAAGCTTATGTAAATATGACTTTTGCTGTCATTTAATTTCATAAGAGCAGTGATGATGTAAATCCTATATTAAAGTTCAGTAAAACAGAAAGAGGAAAGAAAGAGAAACTATATACCTGGGATATAAATATCAGCCACCAGCTGCTGTATTAAGCGGGTTTACTAAATTACAGGCAAAAAAATACCAAGTTTAAAGGGGATTACTCATCTACATTAAAAGGCTGCATAGTATGAAGAAGAAACACTTTTTCGCTTGTTTTTTAAAGGGCCACTTTTACTAAATCAGAAGCTAAAACCAGCAGATGTGTGTGTTTGTGCACATGTGCAGTCCTCACCATCTGTAGGGAACTGTACCTATCTGATTAGTCCCTTGATAGAGGACCTCCTTTGCTATATAACAGCTGTTTGGGTTCTAACCTGTGTTCATTTTCATTAAAAAGACAAGACAAGGACTACTGGCTTAATGCAGTTTCCCATGACAACATAAAGGGCCTTTGAATGGCTTGCTTACCATAAATTATTATATTTCATTTTAGCCGATACATAATTATATTCAGTTCATTTACAGTAGCTTTCAGCGTAACCAATAGAAGAACAGGCACTATTGTAGGAAATGGTGATGTGCACAGTATATTGCAGTTAACAAGCTTGGGGACTTTGCAGCATCTGGCACCAGAATGCAACTCAGCAGAAGTCGGACAGCTTCGGGCCATAATGTAAAGATTTACCTTGTATTCTAACGAGCAACATGTTCCGGCTAAATTTACTGTGAAAATACTGCAGTAGAGCGGAGGCCCAGAGGACTGTGTTAAGGGAATATTACAGGTGAAACCCTGTCAGGCAACATTCATATCCCAGCCCCGCATCTCCCCTACAGAAGACATAACAGTATGTTCTAGTCAGTAGCCCTTAGGATTCCCATCTGTGTTTCAGTGTGTTCACACTGACATTCACAGAGGAGAACACGTGCACACGCACTATATTGTTCACTCTGAAAGATGGCAAACTCTCTGAGTAGTTTGGAGGCAGTTTAGTGATCTCTCAAAATGCTACAGGGATGCAAACTGGAAAGCTTGTGCACTTAGTTCAAATCACGGGGAACTTGGTTGTTCATTTTTAACAAGCACTTAAGTGACCTTATTTATAAGTTTTAGGAAAGGAACGATGGGTTTTCCCAATATTTTTTCTAAATACATTTAAAATGTGTATGTGAGACAGAATTTTTTTAAAAAAAAAATTTAAAATGCTCATAAAACATTCTGTGTTTATTTGAAAGTATGTATGGTGGCATTTAAAGACACTTTGCATGACTGGATCACATCCCAGAACAAATGCCTGCAGAGTTCACTGCCATCTATCTGTCTAACTATGGTATGCTGACAATGGACTAGATGTGGGGACAGACTGCACTAAAATCCACTGCAGTCTGGTGGATATGCAGCAAAGTTGACTGTTACACCGATTCATCAGCTGATAATATATGATGCTAAATGATAGTATCAGGTTTAAGTTGTCAGGAGTTGGCTGAATTTTCCCTCTCACCAGCTAGAACATTAGCAAGCAATTAGAAATGTGACTTTAGCAATGGGTGTTCATCATAATTAAGGCTGTCACTGGCAAGCATACAGTATAAGTAAATACAGTTAGAGCTCTAAATGTTTGGCTAATGTCACTTTTTTATTATACCTCTATACACCAGCATAGTGAAGTTTAAATCAAAGATGTGACTGAAGTGCAGACTTCCAGATTTCGTTCATTAACTCTTTAGGACTTTTAATCATTTCTATCAATAGTCGCCAACTCTCAGATGTTCAAAATTAGTTGAACAAACTAACATAATGCTACATTTAAAGACTGTAGTTAAAGACAGCCTGTGGACTCTGCTTCAGCCGCTGCTTGTTTGTCGGTCTTTCCGTATTCACTTTTAACTTCGGTAACTGAAAAGCATGCCCTAACGGGCAGAGATCAGGTGACTGACATGGCCATTGAAGAATATCCCATTTCTTTGCCTTGAGAAACTCTTGGGTTGGTTTTGCAGTATGCTATGAGTCATGCGCTGTCTGATTAGTTATAGAGCAACAAAGTGAATCTGAGCAGATAGAATAGCCCCCTACATTTCACAATTCCTCTTGCTGCTTCTATAGTCACATCATCAGTAAACACGAGTGACCCAGTTCCACTGCCAGCCATACATGCCTATGCCATGCCTCTTTGGCAGATGATGCAGTGATGCTTCACATCATTAGCCGTTTCTCTCCCTCTCCATTGTTTTCTCTTCCCATCAAGCTCATTTTGGTTTCATGTGTCCATCCTCTTTGCAGACACGTGCAGACTCTCAGACGTTTTCTGGAAAAGTTCGTCTGACTTTCCTGTACTTGAGTGTAACCAGTGATCATGAAATATCAAGGGAAGGGGCCTCACCTGGCCACGAAACTGGTTGTCAGTCAACTGTCCAATTACTTTTTTTGAGACTATGGAAACAGGAAACTACTTGTAAAAATGTCTTTAATTCCTGAATATTTTTATTCTATCCTTTGAGTTAAAGTTGAAAATGCACTTCAGTCACATTTCGACTGGTTTAAAATTTACTCTGATGGTGTAAAGAGGCAAAATTAGAAAAAATAATGTCATTGAAAAAAAACGCTGCTGCCCTTTTTAGTCTTTATGGACTAAAATAATGAGCAGTCCGCAGTTTTAGTACAATGAGAAAAAGATGAACATCCTTTCCTTTTTAGCTCACACACGCATATTTTATAGTATCATTATTCTTTCATCTTTCATTTTAAATATATTTTTCCTGTGATTTCCCCATTTTTCCATCTTTGTCCCTTTCCAGCTGAGGCTGAGCTAGCTGAGCTTGCAGCTGTGTGACCCGAGTCACCAACAACTGGGACAACACTGGAGGGAGCTGAGGTCTCATTGAGCCATCCTCTGGTGTGTGTTTATGTGTTTGCTTGTGTTTTGCTTTCCTGCGTGCACGCTGATGAATCCAGTCGATCACACGTTTGCGTACGTGCATACTCGTGCACGTATGGCCTTGTCAGCATGATCTGGATTTAACTGGATGATGGACACCCTGCTAACTCTCACTGTCAGTGTCATCCAAACACTGAATCGTTCCCACAGACTCCAGCCGGCTTCTCCGCTGAGCATTAAAGCTAATCCTTTGTCACCTGCGACACGACGATGGAGCAATGACAAAGTTCCCATGGATAATTTGAAACAAGTCATTCTCGGTCATTATGAAAGAAAAGCACATTTGCAGATTTAACACAAATGAGCATCAAACAAACCTTCTTGCAAGAAAATGGAAAACAGTTTGCAATGAAATATGCCTAAAGTCTTTGAAAAGAACTCGAAAGAGTGCATCTCTAAACCTTTTATGTACTTTATGCTCTGAGGTGTCTTACATCTGTTATTCAGCTATTGTTCACTTTTTAGATTCTTTTAAGCTACTAAATACAGACATTTGTTGTTCTTTGAAAGAAAATATCAGATAAATCATCACTCATTTCTTGGTAAAATTACTTTGAAGCTAACACACAGACAGCAGAGACACGGGTGCGTTCTCCTAAGCTCCTACTATTAGCCTGAGGAAGTTTCGTCACAACCTGCTTCTCTGATCTCTACAAGCCCAACAACCTATATTATTCTCCTTTAACAAGACCACAAAAATGAGTCGGATCATACAAAACGCTGTATATCAAAACAAAGGTGATAGCATAACGTGTAATATATCTGCTGTGGGTGAGATGTGCAGTTTACCCAAGACTTTAAATCGCCTTAAAGGCAAAATAGTTTTTTTTCCCACTGTGTAAAAAATTATTAAAGCTGGTGTTTAAGCACACATACTGTTCCTGGAACAAACACCTACGTATACACATACAGGCTACTTCACACTACTGTAAGTGTTCCAACCAGAAATAGTAACGCAAACAGAAACAGGGCGAGGACCGCTTCTCATTTGTAATGAATACAGGCCTCTAATGTTCCCTCCAGGGATCTTACCCGGTATTTGTGTTATAGCTTGAGGCAATGCTATTGAAAACTCTGACTGATTGCTACAGACTCAGAATCGGATGACCAGCTGCATGAAATTAGGCTTGTTTATATGTAAATAAGTCCATAAATACACCCAATCTTTAAAGTTGCATTAAAGGCATTTACTGAGGAAAGCCACATTGACTTTTTTCTCAAAGGGAAAGCTGATATAAGTGCAGCTGTGAAGGGAACTCATGTATATTCGGCACCTAATTTAATCCCCCCCTTCTCCAAATAGTATCACAAAACCATTTAACACTGAAGCCTAGAAATCCACAGGGGTATTCAGTCTGTGCAGGCTCACAGAGGTACGGCGTGGATCAAATGTGGGAGAGAAGAGCTGAAGGGTGAGAGGAGAGGACAATGTGTACACAATATTTCCTCAGCCTGTCTGCATGGTGAGAATCCCCTACTGATAGCGGACAGCCTGAGACAGATGGGGACAAGGCCAGATGTGCTGGTCACCATTATAATTCAAAGAAAATATTGTAGTTGAGTGGAAACCTCATCTTCTTTAGAAGAAAAGCTGAAATATATATCCTGTTGAAAGTTAATGGGGAAGTCTGTTTAATCAACAGAGAGATCCTAATCTAAGTATTTAAACTAACACAAGAATGAGTTATAGGGTACTAGCACATTAAAGCACTTTGTTGATGATGATAGTGTAACAACTTTAAAAGGAAGCATCTTTTTTGTAAGTACTATTGTGAGTGTGCATGATTTGTATGTTTATTTACATGAAAAGCATTGAAAATGGATCGTATCTTTGAGCATGTTTTTTATTCTAGGCTGCGTCAATACCCAGTATCACACACTGTATTGATAGTTTTTAATGGTGTATTTATTATATTCACGGTGCAAGTCTGTTTTCAGCTGTGGAGACGCCTATATAGGTAATCATTAGGACCATTCATTAAGACCATGAGAACCATGTAGTGATTAAGATTTTGCTATTTGAAAAGCATGTTTTCAAACTGAGCTCAGCCTAAATCTTCAAACGTGGCACCAGGAAACGGGAGGTCAGATAGGGCTTTGATGGATGTCAGCATCCCATCATTTAATTATTGTTTATATTTTGAAGGCAAATCAAATTCTGAGTCAACCTCAAACACACAACACTTGTCCCGACCCCACCCGCCCCATGGCTATCAGTCCAGCAAAATTTATATTGCGGCCCCACAACACTTATTTCAGGATGTGACTCAGCCAGGGGAAGGAGCTCCATCCATTCTGTTGTGTGATCCAGATTTAATGGGAACACAGTGATATGCTGGCGCTGTGCTGCGATTGGCTGAAATATTGTTTGTGAGTGTAAAGGAACCCCAGCCTATCCTGCCCTCAAAGACCGCAAACGCCTGCCCCTCACACAGAGATGCAAGTCTCCTAAACTTCACTGACTGCCCGTGTGAGTGTTTTTGTTTTATTATTTGTAGACGTGCAGGAGAGTTGGGAATAATGAACCAGATAAGCACTTGACTTGACAGGATATGTGGTGACATTGATTAATTAAAATAAACGCAACGTGATGTGATATCTTATCGCACATTAACAACAAAATGATATGAAGCAGAAAAACATATAAACATCTACAGTGTTCCAACATGTTTCATTGACAGAGTTTAGGGGTTTTTCCATCAGTGTGTTTTCCTTTTCCTATGGGATCTGCAAGCTGCGTGATAAAGCAAATGAGGACATTTGTCTTTTTACAATTCTTATTAAAAGAAAAACTTCTTAGTAACTGCTCAGTTTGGATTCTGACAGCATGTTTTTATAATAAGTGAAAATGCAGAAAACACTAATGTTGCCAGAGAGAACCAATCAATTCCATCTTAGATTTTTACCAACACACAAAGATTCTTTTTAAATATTAGAAGCAGGTTTGCAATGTCATTAAAGAGAAAATCAGGAAATACGTCCACTTGAAATGACTCTTGAACTTGAAGCCGGTCACAGCAAGACAAATTGTCTATCTCAGATGTAATTTTTCCATGTTTCCAAGCTGCATTTAAGAGCTTAAACATGATTCGCCATCCCAGTCCTTGTATCGAGACGCAGGTAAACAATCTGGACAAACTAGCCCGCCTCCAGCGTGTTCCAAAGGGTTCCAAAGTTCACTTATGAAACTGGAGAACACTCTGTTCTGCACGCACACACCACACAGGTACTGCCACCCGTCATACTTCTGCGCGAGTGAAGGTGTGCATTCGAGCATGGATGCCAATAAAACGAAGAGATCGCTACATATGTATGCATGCAAGAAGGACAAAAGTGCATCAAGATAGAAAAGCAGACCTATGCAGAAATCGATGTGCACGTGCATAAAAACCACTAACGAAGCCAACAAAGCTAAGACACGCAGACAGAAAAGCATGCCAGTGTACTAGACGCTCTGTCTTTGTCTGAATATGCCAATTTACAGAGTTTGGCATACAACTTCTTTCACTTTTAAGGCACCATAATAGAAAGATCTTTAATGATTTGGCACCTTTCATGAGACCGAGGGTTTTCACTGAATGTTGCAGGGTGATTAACAACAACAGGTCTAGGAAAAGTGGAAGTGTAATCTATGGTTTTATTCACTGGTATCAGTGACTTTAGAAGACTATTTCAATAGTGCACAACAACAGAACATGCAGACAGTGATCGCTATGCTTGTGATCTTTTGCAATGAACGCTGAGGCTGACGTAAAATCTTTAATCAGATCTGGCCTATCGACAAGGAGAAGTGCGTAAGAGTCCTTTATTATTTTGAAGATGGACAGATTTGCAGACGTAAGCGATGTTTGGGAGCCAGTAAAAGCTGTCACCTTATCTTCACAGCTCACATCACAGAGTTCAAGCGTTGATGTGCGAGGCTTCCCATCAGAATGGCAGTCGCTCAAATTTGTGCCGACGCAGCAAGGTTAGGGGAAACACACAGAAGAATAAAGTATGTGCATTGTGTTTAAGGGATGCCGTTTCTCTGTGCAGCAGAAGGTATTCAGGAAGAACTGAAGCAGATCATAGGGAAGACTGCAAGAGGTGAGCGAGGTCAGACGCTCAGGAAAAGCTTACTGTTCCGGGGCCGCCTTTAGCCCTGGTCCTGCAATAAACGAAAAGCATGCGGCTGGAACGACATGCAAGCTCTGGGTTCAGCTTTGTTGTTGCAAACAATTACCGCACACAAAGCAAGGCATGTCCAAAGATCTCTCCGAAGGTCTTCTAGGTATCTCACTATTACTATTGGCTACAGACATTCATCGTATTCAGTCCGTCCATCTAAATATGCTGAGCAATATTTAAAACATATAGTCAAATTCAAAATGGCAAAATCAGATTGTGCTATTTGTTGAAGTGGTTTAATTATTATTAAAGTAAAGAGTCGTGTAACCTTTGTTAGCACCTGTCATTCTTTGTCTTTACAGTAAATCCACACGTTAGACAAAAAGAAAACCAAATATGATATTTTTGAGGAACTGTTTCAGGAATTTGCAGAAATGAAACAAAATCCTGTACTCTTCAGGTTCCTGTGATAACTCCTGACCTACATACACGTGCACATACACACAGTCGCACCATTATCACTGGTTTCCAGCCTGTGTGACTGATTGTTTTCTTCACACTCCTTTAATGACTGCGGTGTACTCGCGAATACTCTTAATTACATTCTGTCCACAAAGGCGGGGGCACGGCGCGGTGCCTGCAAGGTATTTGCACACCTTTACAATGCAAAAGCACCTCAACAAGTCCAAAAAGTAATTTTAGAGACACGCACATATAAAAGCAACTTGTCACAGTGTGATTAATTTAGTGGTGTAATTTTTGTGTCTTGTCTGCCACCTTGTGCGCAGTCCTTTGTCCTGCCGTCTGTGTCTTTTGGCTCTTTGTGTCTGTCTCGCTCCTCCTGTTTTCTTCCTCTCTGCCTGCACTGCACACCTCCCCTAACAGCTATTGTTATTCCTGTCCTTTCATAGAGTCTCAGAGCGGTAAATCCTATCTGACTGGCATGCCTCGGGACGGCCTAACCCTTACTGCGTCTCGAGATAATTATCCCGTCTCTGACCTGTCTAGTCATATTCGTGTTGTCTGGTACACAGTCACCTTTTTTTGACACAGGTGTTGCCGTGAGAGGACAAGACAGTGCATTACATACAGTATATGTAACCGTGACCTGCATATGGACAAACAGTGGGAGGGGTTAGGGTGAAAGAGCATCAGCCTTGTGCTCAATGAGCTTAGATATTTGTGTTGACTTTGCAAGTCTACCATGTCTGGCCTGTGTTCCTGAATAAAGGTGAACACACAAGTGATGCCGCCCAGTCATGTCCTTTCACGCTGTTGTTAAAAACATAAAGCAAATCTGTTTAAAGCCTGAAAGCATTCAGCGACCTATAAATGTTTCTTAGAATAGACCTCCCCCCCTCCAAAAAAACAACCCTTATAAAGACATAAACACACATGAATGAGCATAAATATCATAATTTAATTTAAATAATTCAAGATATAATTGAAGATTTCATTTACATTTGCTGCATTTGCTCAAAGTGGAAACTGAAACTACAGAATCTTGGCTGTAACATGTTCTGCTGTTTTAATATTTTATGCTCTTTCGGCTCAAAACAAATGAATAACAAACACAGAAACTGGTCTGATGACTAGAATTCAGGGTATCACCTTTCATCAGAGCGCAGTGCACCAGTTATTATTTGTCTGCACTCTGCCGCCTGGGGACAAGCCTTTGCTTTCTATTATAGGCAAAGCACAAAGCTACCAAACACCAAAACAGGAAAATGTTAAAATGAGGAAGAGAGGAGGAGAAAGAGGGAGAGGGCTTTCACAGCTGTTAGGCAGTGTTTCCTCTGATAGGAGGCTTTGGCTGTACTCCCAGTTCTTTAGGTAAACTGTCAAATAACACGGTTACCTTGAGAGGAGCGCACTAGTTTTGTTTGAAAAAAAGATGTCGTGAGAAAGCGCGTTAAAATGACAAAAGAATGACGTCTAGGCAGATAAAAACAATTACACTTTAACTCAATTGTTCAACCTGGGAAAACACTGCCACCAATGTAAACCTTCAATGGTAAACGTGCAAAATTATACTCGATACCAAATATCAAGTAATTTGGTTTATTTCTTTCACGAGACCTGAGCGGCTTTGTACAAATGATGATTCAGTAGGATGTGCAGGAGTAACAGTGCATACATCTGCAAAACGTGTTAGCCTCTTATCACAGGATCAAGACGATAAGAACAATCTAAGTCTTTAATCTGTCCTATTGCACGTCTCAATGTGTCTGTGAAAACAGGTGCCATGGACTGTTTAACCCGTCACTCCAGGCTAACACTTTTTAGAGCCACTTTCCATGTAGTTAATACCACTGTGGCCTTAGATAATGTGGAGACTTGTTTAAAATATGAATCTGACACCACGGTGGCAGCGGTGAAAGAAAACAGAAGCGATGAAACTAAGACGTTAAGCCACTGGCATGAATACGAGTGTGGAGAAATATATAATTAAGTGAATTGCAAAAATCAATTCAGTAGTGGCACTGGGGTTTGCTATTTTATTATAACAAATTTTAAAATGAGGTTCTCCGAAAGATGAACCTGGGAGGAATCCAAATTGCCTGCTCCCTGTTGACCATCCAATTTGAACCAGTGGATTTGTTCCCAACCGTTTCAATGCAAATGCTTGTTAAGATGCCAACTTGAGAGGGAAATAAAAGACATGCCCCGGGAGAGGTGCCTACTAAGGCTCTTTTCAGTGTGATGGCCTAGATATTATTGCCTCTTAATATTGCAAGAAAAACAAAACACTCCAGAGACAAGCACTGCCTTAGCTGAATCTGATATCTCCTTCTAGAGAGCACATTTGAATATGAATAGGTGGAAGTATCTTTCTTTTCTTTCGGTTGTGTTCTTGTTTTCATTATATATATATGCTCTCCACTTGCTGGCTGTCAAAGAATAACACTGAGGGACTTTGTTTTTTATCAGGGTGTTCCTCTGAATTTCTCACTGATACAAGCTACAATAACATCCTTTCCCTTCAGAGGGCTAGCACATTGGTTCATGAACAAAAAAAAAATACTGGAGGTACACCAAAGCCACTCACTTAGACTACTAAATGAATCGCGAAAAATATATCAATTACAAAGTGATGATTCTTGTAACAAAATGATGAAAAATGAATGGGCTGGCAAACATTTTCACACTGTTGTTTGTTCTTTTTTTTGCTGAATTTTCAGCACTATACCTATAGTGATAAAGAAAAACTGAACTTTAGCTTTCAATTCATGGAAAAATACTGTGGTGACGAGACGAGATAACATTTCTTTGGTAATTTGTTGGCTTTTATAGATCAGGGGCACACGGGGCACGGTCTTGGCTTATAATCGCTTGATGTGCAAAGAAGAGTACTTTAAAGTGCTTGAACCACAGTTTGCTGTACATTTGCTGTATATGTACTTGACATGGATTGATGACATCTGGTTCATGGGGAAGTGATTGCTAGGCAACATGATGGCATCATAATATATAATATAAATGAGAACTGCCACAGGACAAAGAGACCTTTGTGCCAGTATTGGTAGCTCAACTACTAATCATGTAGGAGGACTTTGCAGGCAACAAATATGTTTGGTGCATTATAGTAAGATGCTCAGACTAAGGCTACGTTCACACTGCAGGATCCAATTTTTTGATCAAATCCGATTTTTTCTGTGTGGTTGTTCACACTATAAATAAAATGTGACAGCAAGCGCGCTCTAGTGTGAACGTTCACGGCCCTCAAAGCAACGCGCATGCACAAAAGAGGACGTTACACACAACGCGCTCTGTTTACGGAAGTAAAAGTGACGAACGCAGCCCAGTTACGATACGACCCTAAAAGTTTAGCTTGAATAGAATTGTCTCCCCGTGTGCTAATCAAGTCCAAAACTTCAGTCCATTGACTCGCTCCGTCTCCAGTTTTCGCCGCCATACTTTCTCATTTGTCTTCTCCGGCGCTGATAATTGGCGTCTGTCTTGTGTCAGTGACGTAAAAGACAGATTTAATTTAACACGACCGTTCAAACAGCAGTCGCTTTCTAAAACATCGGATATGTATCGGATTCAGTACCACATACGAAAGTGACCCAGATCGGATTTTAGAAAATTTGATTTGTGCTGTTCACACTGTCATACCGTGATCGGATATGGGTCGCATAGGGGCAAAAAAATCGGATTTGATGCGCATTCGCCTGCAGTGTGAACGTAGCCTAAATCTCACAGCTTCCATTAGATAAATAAGATTTAACAGATGGTTTTTAAAAGTATACTTAAACCAGGATTTCTGTAAACATCCAACAGAAAAATTAAAGGTTTCTAAGAGCTTTTTGTATATGTACGCTGTCCCTGCTATGAACTGGCATGTGAGTACCCAGCAGCAAAGTAAATGCTAGACTATGCTAAGCAAGCCAAGGATGATGGATCAATAAAAACATGAAGGTCTGATTGTGCAAACGTGTGGAAGTGAGAAATGGAAAAGGACAAACGACACTATGACTTCTAACCAACTCCTGCAAATGTGACTTTAGCAGGTAGCAACAAATAATATATAACAACTTTTATATGAAGCATTAAGCAATTATTCAGGCTGGCCACTGAGTCACGCTCAGCTGAAATTGCTGATTTTCTTCATTTTAATGTCAGCTGATGTTTATTCTATGCAGTCGGAAAATACAACAAATGATACACAAAACCCTTTAGTCTTTAGCCACATCAGAGGTTATCAGAGGGCTGCTGGGTTGTCTGTGGGTCTTTTTGGAGCACAGTTGCTGTAAAGTCCTGATGCCATTTCGGAGCCCTGCATATCATGCTATCCATCACTTATTGAGTGCATGATTCCAGCTCAAGTTTAGGCAAGGGTTTTTTTTCTGCTGCTGCTTTCACTTCCTCTGGTTATCCAAGTCTGCAAATGCAACTAGACTTGTAGACCCTTTTAGACTTGCTTTGCTTAACAGACAGCTGTGACTTGACATGTGAGGAGGAAGACTGAGCAAACTGTCAGTTTTCCTGAGTGGCTCAAGCTTTCTCACAGCAAAGAACATTGATTTTCACACAAGAAAACCTCCTGACCCTCACCTACTTCCACGCCATACGCTCACAAGTAAGGTCGTGACCTAAAGTATTGCATAAACCCCCCCATATTTCTCTTTCCACCCAGTATGGTGCAGTTTCCACTTCCCCTTACATGACACCTTGCATTCTGGATGGAAATAAAATAAGTCTTTGTGCACACTGCAGGCCCCTGTAAGACTTGCGTCAGGGATACGGATGGCAGTCTGGATGGAATCTGACTGTGCGTGGCGTGCACTAGCACATGAAAGTGAAAGATAATTGCAGGGGCCAGATGAAGAAAGGGTAGAGAGGACAAACTCTTTCATTCATTAATGTTCCTTCCAGTCCTACACTGTTTTGGCACTGGCCACGCTATTTCTTAAGTCAGAGTTCTATCGCTCTGCTTACGAGACAGCTACATGTTTTCCAGAAAACCGCCGAAAACATGTACATGTGCTGTTTAGCCTAATCCCAGATTGTGTAAACAACACAGCATGCAAACATAATGATGAGTCTGTGACTCACTGGTCTCCATGACTCCATACTGGAAGGAATGCACAAGGAGTTCATTTAATGTCACTGGTGCTAAATGCCCCTTGCGACGGCACATAGACATAGCAGGGGAAGGAGGCACAGGCCTAAGTTAGATTCAACCGGTCCAAACTGCTTTTATGTTACAACTGCCTTATTTAAAACACAGTGGCACAAAGAAAAAACAGAGGTCTTGGACAGGACGCATCTTGTTACTGTAGCTCGAGACTTACTCTTAGTCTCTCTCTCTTCCTCTCTCTCGCTTTTTTCTCTTTCTCCCTCTGCTGGGGAGCAGCCAGCAACAATCACAGACTTACTGAAACTTGGCACATATGTTCATTTTTTTCTTCTTGCTCACTCACAGCCTCTTGTTTGCCAGCAAGGCACATTGAGAGAGAGAAAAAGTGCTTGGCAGAACAGGTCCACCTTTTTTTTTTGTTGTCTATCATGAGGCCCAAACTAATCCTCAGTGCAGCATAACTCTCTTTTTTTTTCAGTCAAAGTTATATTGAGGAGAAGTGACTAGATTTCAAAAGCGCAGCCTGGGTTGTACTTCATCAGCTTTGTTTTGTCATAAGCTGTGAGTCACTGTGCACTGTCATCACAGGAAAAAAAAAAGTTTCCACTGCAACACTTTTCTTTGCCAGTTTGGTTAATTCTATTTTTCGCTTTAAGCTTCCTTGTTTTGTTTTTTTCGCCCACTCAGTCTTTGATTTTCCTTTTTCACAAAGCCCGTGTTCACTTGTGTAAAAAGGCCTGAAGTTGATGAGTCTTTGGGAATTTGAAGGCACCAGTTACAAACAGGAAACCATATTTATTATGTTATAGTCAGAGTTGATGGTTTATGTAAATTGGCAAGCTTTTTTTTTTTGATAATGTATGCTTTAAACTTTAATCAGTTTCAGTTACATTAGATTTAATTTTGTTTCTGCTTTTGTTTCTGGTTTATTTATAAAATAACATTTTACTTCAGTGTTATTTGTTGAAGCAAATGCATTGCACTACTTCAGGTGCATGTCGCCCACCATGTTCTCCATTCAGTTTCCATCTTTATAGCTGTAGACAGCCATATGAAGTGTCCAGGGCTTTTTTGTTATCATCTTATTGCCATGCAATTTCCATTTTTCTATTTTCTTCTCCTTATCAAATTCAGTGTCAGGGGCTGGCGCTTATACCAGCTAACACAGAGAGACAGCCAACCACTCACACACCTACACCCAATTTGGAGTCACCGGTTAACTTAATGTGGATGTGTTTGGACTGTGAGAGAAAGCCAGAGTACCTGGAGAGTACCCACACAGACAGAGGGAAGGCCCCAGCCAGCCAGTGTAATCAAACCCATGACGTTCTTGGTGTGAGGTGATGTGCTAACCACCATGCTGCCCAGGACTCAAATTAATGATGCAATTACAGAGAGATGAGCTCCAACGTGTAAGGTGTAAGCTGTTGCGGGGATGTGGTCAAAATTAGGAAAAATACTTTATAATTAAACTAAATGTTAAAGCGCCACTTAGATGTGATGGGTAGCAGATGTTGGAGATGCTAATATAAACCCATTTAACGCATATATTCAATTAAATAATTGTTTAATGTGCAAAACAACATAATAATTACTCAACTTTGTGTTGCATAACTGTTTGCTGTAACTTGTTTGACCAAAACGAGGTTCTTTCATGCTTCTTCATAACACAGACGCTGCTGTTTTTCCATTTGCATGACAGGGGGAGAAATGTTGGGAAAATGCAGGGATTTTAAATTACACCTCCACCCCGAGGACTCAAAAATGTTTACTAGAGAGCACCGAAGTTTAGCCAGAAAAGGAAAACACCGTCCGTTGCCAAACTCCCAGTGTCCAGTAACTTCAAAAATAGAACGTGTGATTGGTCCTGGTGCTGTAGCCTTTCCTGCATCCTGGAAGGAAGGGCTTTACGACCTGCTGAGGTTCAGAGAAGAAACTGTTTTCCTAGAGTCTTTAAGAACAGTTCTCGGCATTAGGCTGTGGCAACACCCTTGTTTAACTTTGTTTGATGCTACCTCCATGCCTTGCAGGCTTAAAGACATTTTAAAAGCTTGTGTAAGTGTGTGAAGGGGTGCGCATGTGTGTTTTTGTTAGGCTGTACACAGTTGTGTTTCCTTCAAGGTCAGAAAAGGTGAGTTCTTAGGTGGGTCGTAATTTTTACCACTTTTCAGTCTTTCTTCTGTGCATTTGTGGCTGTGTGTGTGTGTGTGTGTGTGTGTGTGAGAAAGCAGTCAGGGTACATTATGTACTCAACCTGCATGTGAACAGTACCCAGGGAAAATATGATAAGATAGTGATAAACCTGGCTCAGACCCACTCCACAAAAGCACTGTTGTGTAGC